>ML976656.1:1530855-1720808 GCA_010015655.1 Bimuria novae-zelandiae CBS 107.79
AAAAACTCTCGATTGCTGTCAGAAGCCCAGCTAGCTGCTATCGTCGTTCTCAGAACAAAATACAACCGGCAGCACTCTCTAACAACCAAATTAGATAGTCTCAGCAATACAGTCTATAACATTGCTAGGGAGCACCGCGACGAGCAGTATCTATACGCAATAACTCGCAGAGTACGACCTAAAAAACTAGCGCTTAGTAGCAACGACGAGGACTAACGACTATAGTACTGTGCCTGGCTTAAGGCTGAAAATAACTTACACTTTCTACGTATTATATTCGTCTGCTATAATAAGACCTCTAAGTCTATTAGCAGGAGCAATATACGTGGCGGAAAGCAAAGGATTTTAAGATTAGTTAGATAAGATAGTAACGTCTACGCACTACCTGCAACGCTACCTAAATTTAGTCTTATAATTTACGCTGCTACTTTAACTAATACTACTTACTCCTATTAACGCCCTTGCGTTGTTTAGGCTTAAGACAATAATATAAGCTATAAAGACCTTATACAACGCGTCTCCTACATAAATAATATAGTAAAGGAGGCTCTTAAGGTTAAACGCTCTCGCGCGACTATCGCTAGCACTAATAAGGAGTAGTAACTATAGGAAATTAATTATAATATTGCCTATAATAATAGTTAACGCCAAGCTACTAATAAGACTATTAGTAAGAAAGGTGGAGCTCTCCGCGCAGGTATTACGAAACCTCTTACTATTAAAAGTTCTTTAAAATAGAGGAGTTTATATGCAAAGGAACGAAGGGCATAAACGGCATCTAGTACGCAGAGAATATACTTAAGAAACACTTATTCCTTTATTACTATACTATACGCAATAATAACCTAGGCGCAGCTGTCTATTTAATTTAAGATAATATTTACCTACACTTACTAGGCCTCTGGTACTGCCAGCTAGAAATTAAAGCTCTAGGAATCAAGTTTGGCCCTCAGCCTCCCAATTCACCCGACTTACACCCAATTGAGCGCTGTTTTGGGTGTCTAGAAGGTTTTTTGGCAAGTTACGAATGCCTATCAAGTTCCAAGGAGGCAAAAAAGAGGTCTGGCAAGGTGATGAGACACTCAGGCAGTATATGGCCGAAAAGCTTCATCTTACCTACTTTATGCGCGTTGCAGAGCTCTGCGAGGACGCAGGTGGCCAGAACAACTTTACAGCATAATTAGAACATCTTATTTGGGTGTATTTGCTCATACTTTAGATGGAATCAAGATGCCCGACTTTTGAAGTTGCTACCCCTCCAGGAATCCCTGCTGCACGTGACGGCCGACTTTATTGAGATTACCCTTTGTACGAAGTGTCGCTCGCCATTCCCGCCGTTCGGCTTTGGCTTTCGCACTATGAGTCTTCCCGCGTGGGTTGCGAAGTGTCTCCTTCCTATCCTCGGGCTGTCAGGCATTTATGGGACGGATCTGTACGATGCGATCGTGCGGAGGAGGGATGCGAATTTGGGGCGTCCAGTATGCTTACAATCGTTCGTTTTTGTTTCTATGACTCGTGCTGATGGTAAGGAGGTCGACGACGTGGAGAAGGATTGCACCGCGGCTATCGCGTTTATCGAGGGTCGGCTCAAGAATCTGAAGGAATACAAGTGCCTGACGGGCGCGGCTTTTATCGAGAAATTGGTATGGGATGCACAGTGCAATTTTGCGGGGCACTGGAAAGGACGAGTCGGGGAGAAAGAGAGGAAAGATAATCTTTCGAGTTATGCTGTGCTGTTGCATGAGATTAGGGAGTACACGGAGGGCTTGTGTCAGCGCGAAGGGAAGAGTAAAATCAAGGGAACACAGCGTGTGGAAGTGATGGGTGCATGATAGCGCAAGATTTATCTCGTGGTTTGGTTTTCCATGGGGTTCTTACAACGGCGTGGCTTGTCCTGCGAATGTGCAGCGCAAAATGGTGTGTGGTCTCCTATCTAACGTGCTTGTCGGTCTGTTGCACTACTTCCGCATCTCTCAACTGCTGCTCTAGCTTTGTCTTCTCCTCATCTGTGGCATCGTTGATATGCACAGCGACCTTGTCGCCAAACTGCTTTCCAATTTCCTCCAAGCTCGGGCGAGCTGTCTCGGGCCAGTACAAGTATACCACTGCGTCGGATTAATTCAATACCGCTTACGGTGGATGGATACACTTACTCGGGATATATACGATACACCAAACGATAATGAAGAGGTAATATTTTCAACCTACCTGCGCGAAACCAATCGGTGCCGTCTGTAGCAGAACGAGACTCGCCGCAAACTGTCCAAACAGACTAAAGCCCATGCCCATCGGTCTAAGCTCTGTGGGGAAGATTTCTGATACGTAGAGATACATGGTGGTATCCGCAGCACGCCCCTTGGAAGGCGAGATACAGCAAGATGAAGAAGATACCCATACCCTTTCCCGCACGGTTAGTCGTGCCAGAAAACTCGGCGGTCATTGCTGCGAGAAGCGAGGTTGTGAGAAGGCAGCCGAAGAGTCCGATAATATACATGCCTCGACGCGAGTTGACCTTATCGTGCAGCCAGGCACCAAGTAGGTTGTAAGTCGGGCACCCTATTTTCGGACACCCCCCATTTTCGGACACCCCACCAAATTTCGCCGCTGCCACCAATCTAGGTTGCAAATGTGCTCACAACTTCGTGAAATAAATTTGTAAAAATATTAAAAAAATTGTATTTAAAGCATTTTAATCGCTTTCTTTATCTACACTTAAATCACGATTAAGATACCGTTGTGTTAGTTATTAATTCCGTGCTAAGCGTTAAACTAATAATTACTTTACTTCCTTGTTAGAGCTACTTTCCTTTTTTATAATAATAACCTCTTGCTTTGCACTTCTCACCATGCTAACACGTTAAGAAGGATCTTAATTAGTTTAAGAGAGAACCTCTACAAAATTCGCGAAGAAATTATTTAGATTAGTTATAACTTTATAACGTTTTAGTAAGTTAGCTTGTTTAAGCTGCTTGTGCAAGGAAGCAATCTTATAATCTTATATAGTAATTATTATTAAGGTACGGTTAAACGCCGTGGTAGTAAGCCAAACACATTATCGTGTAGTTAGTAAGAAGTCCTTTTTAGAAAACAGCTTTACAACATCCCTGCCGCGTTTTGGCGTCCTAATATCCTTAGTAGAAGGGGGTGGTGTGGACGGCCGTTCGCGAACCACCACCCAGCGAGAACCTAAGGGCTTATTCACGCTCTTAGGGTATAGCCCTGTTGCCTTCTACCCGGATCGGACGCACTGCTCTCGAAGACCGATTTTATACGCTTTTACATAAAATTTAAGAAACTTAGCCTTCCTAAGCTTCGTTTAATCCGTCTGAGCCGTATATTCGCCAACGAAGCGCCGATACGCTGCCTTCAGGCTCGAGAAACAGCCCAGATCTAAAGGCTAGAGTATATGTAAAGTATAGGCAAGGAAAAAGAGCAAGTAGACATTATTTAGGTAACATATAGCTATAAACATATCTAAAGTATAACTACTATGGCTGTCCACGATAAGCAACCGTGCCTTAGACAGATTATCTAGCTTAGTCTAGGGCAAAAACACCTTCTCTAGCCACTTAATAGCGATGTTATTACTCGTCTATCTATTTTGCGAGAAGGTAACATGCTAGCCAGGATTCTAAGCTAAAAACTCTCGCTTAAACCACTGCTCCTGGATGCTCTTGGCCTTAAAGATGATAAGGGGGTCCAGAACGACGCCAAGCGCAGAGATACACTCTACTATAGAGGTCTACGTATAGTAATTTATTGTCTTAACTGGTACGGCGTTAGGGTTCTCCTGTGAGGAGCCTATAACAAGCCTATTAACTCCCTAGCCCTCTATAATACCGCCCTTATCGGCGTTGTACCTGCGCTGGGGGGGATCCAGCTTATAGTTTCGTACAGGTTAAACAAGTACCTAATATTTTCTAGAGTGGCCTTATTTATGCGTTCCTAGCTAGTTTAGCAACCTAACTTTAACTTAATAGCGGGGTGGCGCTATAAGAAGTAGCTAGTCTACTTCTTCCCTAGGTTCTTATAGTTACCTTCTTACTTAAGAATAGTAATTACGATAGCTTACATTTGCGCATGCGTTAGCGCGTAACTAAGGGCCTCTTACTAGAGAATCTATTTTTCTAGGTGCTTTTTTTAGATAGGTGTAAGTCGCTATACACCTTCGTGGGCATGCCTGTAAGATTAGGCACTATTAAAGTAGCGGCGAAGAGTAGTGCGTGGTACACTATGCCAGGTGGTAGTAGTAGCTAAAGCAACCCTAGATTTAAGGTCTATAAGTACATTCTAGACATCTTCTTCTATATATCTAGCTATTTAAAGACGGAGAAAATGATGCAAAAATTATTTTTAAAATTAATAAAGAATTAAGTTTTATAAAGTTAATATTCGGTCGTAGTGCATAGTGGGGGAGCGAGGTTGCGGGGCTGTCCGGAAATGAGGGGTGTCCGAAAATAGGGTGCCCGACTTATATAAGGCCGGTGGTAGTCAGCCAAAGTGCGGACAGGAGGAGCGGTATGTGACCGTTCATTTCGAGGTTGGTGTAGAGGATAACCGCATAGTTGTTAGTGATAAGTGGACCAGCAAACTCAGCGCCCCTGGGACGGACAGTTAGCATAGGTTATATTGAGTCAGGACTAGACTCACTATTGCGTATGAAGTCTACTGCGTTAGTAGTAAGTAGTATTATTAAGAGCTAGTTTTAGTCTTCTAATTAAGTTAAAAAAGTTGCTGGCAAAATGTAGTACTTAAGTACGAAATTCTAGTAGGTGTTTACGTAGGTTAATACAAGGCTCAAGCAGCGCGTCCAACAGTACGTACTACGGTCCGTAATCTACGGTCCGTAGTTGGTTTCTGGCAGTACGACCGTAGTGAGGCGCCCACCGTACCGTACACCGTACCGTACCAGATTTTGACCCGTAGCACGGCTGTACGGTTCCTAATTAGGAAGGAGGCGTGAGTAGAGCTCTAGGTGGCGGATTTTGATAGATCCAAGTGGCGGATTTAATAGATTTAATAGATCTAGCTATTTTAGGTATAGTATATCTTTATATAAAGTAAATATAAAACTTTAGCTTCTAACTAGCTTTTTGCCTTTATCCCTATATAATTATTAGCCTATTTATTTTATTTATTATTAAATTTAATATATTAATTACTTCCTAAATAAGTTTCTCCTATACTACGTAATTATCTTAAGTATTATAGCTATTATAGCTATTAATACTAATATTATATTATACCTCTATTGCCTAAAACGCTCTTTTATTAGCTAGCTCCTCGCGATTATTATTACTATCTATTTATCCTCCCTATAAGTATCCTATGGGCTATAATAATAGCAGGGAGTTTAATATTAATTAGGCTAATTTATAGCATAGTAAGTAGTATTTTATTACTAATTGTATAAGATACCGTGTGTAGTATAAATCTAAATCTCTAGTTAGCTATAAAGCAGTATTAATATAGCAATACAGCTTAGAGTTAAGCTACCTAGAGGATAATATAATTAGTAAAAGGACGTTCTTTATATATAAGAAATACTATAAAGAGAGAATAACCGCCTGCCTCTTTAATATTAAGTCTAATACTACTTATATTACCGTCTATCTTAAGTAGGCGCATTTTATTAACTTAAATAAAAATCTTATACTACCTACCTTTAGCTTTTTATTAGTTCTATTTAAGAGAGCTGCGGGCGCTAGATCTAGAATTTTTTATATACTATAGTAAGAACTAGAGCTATTAAAAGTATATATTAACTAGGTAGTCCTTTATAATTTAAGTTTCGCGATGACGACGTCGTTAGGTAGCAAAGGTTTATTAATATAGAATTAAGCAGATCTACTGCATGCCCTGTCGAACAGCCGTACTACACTTTCTGGGTACGTGAAAAAAGCTATGGCGGAGAGGAAGGAGTATATACAGAAGCTTTTGCGCGCGGCACAGAGTAAGATAAGTATAAGTTGTAATATCTGGACGTCACCAAACAATGTAGACTTTCTAGGAGTTGTCGCCCACTTCGTGGGTAAGTACGCTAGAGGATCTGCCAAAACTCCAGAGTTAGGCAGATTTAAAGAGACAGAAAAATCTAGAGATCTAAGCCTTGATAACGCGCCTACTAGACTCTTAATTCTATTAACAAGACCTATTTATTACCTTTTATATGCTTTTTTATAATTATATATGTTCTACGTAAGCTTTTATTATTCTTAAAGTTACTCGCGAATATAATTTTAAGCGTAATATTAATTATTTTATAGCTAATTGTTGGTATCGAACCTGCACAACGCTCCTACGGCGTTCACAGCCATGCAGCTTGCCTGTGGTTTATTGCGCTAGTCCTGATCGGGCTAGCAGGGAACAAACCACGCTTGATAAATACTTCTCGCAACAGCCCACCACAAGAAATTAATTAAAAAAATTACTACTATCTACACTATATTGTTGCAATAAAGTCTTGATTCAACAGCCTATTACTATATTAACACTAATTAGTGGTTGCTACACCACAGATTAGCAAGATATACTGTGTACAGGGAATCTTAGCGCATGTTTTAGGCTAAGTATTTTAGTAATAAAAGTGGTTAGCGCATGCCTCCTCCGCTACCAAGGTCTAGGATACAGCATCGCTAGTGCGAAGTACAGGTACGATAAGCTCACCGCTATCCTGTATCAGGATTAGCGGCGCCTCGTATTTGAAGGATCTCTCTGCCTAGATTGTCCCTACTAAGGCTTAGTTTAGAAGGAGATTTGCGTTAACCACGCTAACTCTTGTTAATTACACTAATTATAAGCCTACATCTAAAACGCTATTATAAAGTACACCTAAATAAAGGACTACTTATAGTACTTAAATAAGACAATCTACAAGGACTAGTACGCTAACTAAGATTTTAACGTTACTAACGCTATTATTAATATAGATAAACTTAACACTATAATTATTAACTAGATAATATAAGTAGAAGAGGATAACATATTTAACCTGTTTCTACTACTTAAGTTTAAGGAGTATTTCGAGAACTTTACTTATAATTTCTTTAATAGCATTAATAAGCGTATTTAAAAAGCACTTAAAGAGCTCCTCTGCTAGTAAGGCATCTATATTAAGCAAGGTTATAATAATAATCTCTCTAACTAATTTGCAGAACTCCTTATATTAACTACTATCTTAAAATAGCCCGCTAAGTATCTTAAGCTTATAAGACTCTATAAAGGCTTTAAGTGCCACTAGATTATAAATAATAAAAAATAATAGTGATAGCAGCGAGCTCCGCTAGGTAGAGGATTATTATTATTATTATAACCTAGGTTTACGCCTGTGCAGAATAACTCTTATTTACTTACTAACCTTACTAAGTTATACACGCCGGAGTAGAAGTATTTAGGTAATAAATATAATATCTTTAAGATAAAGATTAAGGTGTTTAACAACCTTTATACTAAGGTTAGGATTAATAAGAATAAGTAGTATAAAATAGTACTCTTTATTATACTTACTAGCTAAGCGCTTTAGTATTACTATAATTATATTACTCCTTAGACGCTTACGCTTACTTATAACGTAATGCTTAATAAACTACGCACGTACTTTAACACCATACAAACTTATTAGATGTACCTCTAAGAGTGGCATAGCACTACACTTAAGAGCGTTATAACTACTAACCCTAATAAAGACCCTATAGAGTGTCTTAAAATAGTTCTTAGCAAGATAAACATGCTCTATTAGGTACTATTATAAAATTAGGGTAAGAGCTATAATTAGTATTTACTTACGTAATAGCTCCTTAGCGCATGTCGTGGTATTAAAGTAACTACTATAGCTTACTTAAAGCTAGTAACTATATTTAAAGGTGTTACTATAGATCTCCGCAACGTAGTTAGCATGTAGTTAAGCTATTATCCTAATAGCTAGTTTCTATCACGAGATGCAGATAAGTAGTATTACACTAATCGCTACTATATCTACAATAATTAACAAGCTATAAAATTATTAGATAATAATTACTATAGCTACTACTATTAAGGTTAAGACAGATCGCGCGGTAATTAATTTAATAATAATAATTATTAGTTAAACTACTTAGGTAATCGCTATAATAAGACATGCTTTATCTATAAGTAGCCTAAGTACTAATTAACTTAACACTTAATGTTACGACCACGAACCCCACAAGGATGAAGAAGCCAGACAATTACGCCAAGAGAGTAATTATTAGCAAAGTAGCAAAGTTAACGGGACACAACGAGGCGCGGGGCAGCTTAGGTTAGCAGTTACGTAATAAAGTCCCGCATAAGCGAGAAGTCCCGCATAAAGTACGGGACTACAGGAAGTCCCACGGACTACCTTAGAGAAAGATGTCTTGGTAGGACTACGAGGAAGAAGTAGATTAGTATATAGTATAATAGTTTTCCTATGTTGTTTCTCTCTTCGTAGTTAACTTACATATCTTCTGTGCGAGTACGTTCTCCTATAACGTGTCCGTGCGCGTGATGCGCGGATTCGCGTGATGCGCGGGCAACACCAAAACACCCTCAACTTCAACACGCGACAACTCCACCAATATAGATCTAATTCAAGCTACGATTAATAATATTAAATCGTTAAAGCTAGGCGAAACTTTCTCGTACACAAAAACTGCTACTAAATATGGTGTTGTACAGTCTACATTAATCCAAAGGCATAGAGGAATAACGCGCCCTACACAAGTCAAGAACTCTAGCCAGCAAAAGCTCACCCCATAGCAAGAGGAGGAGCTTGTACAATATATTAAAAGACTTACAGAGAGACATATACCTCCTACTAGAGAGATGATACGGAACTTTGCCTTAATAATAGCAAAGGAGCCAGTCAGCGAGAGCTGGGTTACCCGCTTTATTAACCGACACAGCATTCATCTTATCTCGCAATAGACCGTCGGGATAGACAGCAATCGCCATAACGCTAATTTAGTAGATAAATATTGCCTCTATTTTAACCTTCTACATAGCAAGATAGATTAATATCGCATAGATCCTCGTCATATCTACAATATGGATGAAAAAGGCGTCCTGATCGGTATTGTTGGTAGATCAACGAGAATATTCAGCAGACGAATGTGGGAGAAGAAGGAGGTTAGAGCATTACTCTAAGATAGCAATCGCGCATGGATCACGCTCCTGGCATGTATCTACGCTAATGGATTAGCTCTGCCGCCAAGCCTTATCTATAAGGCTGCCAACAAGGGCATCCAATCAAGCTAGGTAGAGGATATCAAGGCAGGATATTATAAAGTCTTTATTACCTCATCATCCTCTGGCTAGACAAACAACGATATTGGACTTGCCTGGCTTAAGCAGGTGTTTAATCGCTGTACAAAAGAGAAGGCTCGACGATTATATTAACTTTTAATCCTAGACAGCCATAGCTCCCACATTACTATAGACTTTATTAACTACTATAATTAGAATAAGATCCTGCTTGCTATTCTGCCTCCTCATTTAACTTATACGCTTCAGCCACTTAACGTTACAATATTTAAGCCTCTATTAATAGCCTACTTAGCAGAGCTATTAAATTACCTTTATAGAAGCTAGGGCTTAGCTTCTATCACTAAAGGCGACTTCTTCCCACTATTCTAGAATGCGTGGAAGGTCTCCTTTAAGGAATTAACTATCCTTAGCTCTTTTAGAGCCACAGGCATATCGCCACCTAATCCTAATTTTATCCTTAATAGGTTCACCCAGGATCAAGAATCAGGCGATAACTCCTTATTAGGGCTCAGTAATCATGACTAGAGAAAGATAGATAGGCTTATACAATTAGTAGTAAAGGAATAGGGTAGTTAAGATATAAAAAAGCTTCGTTAATCACTCTACTATTTATCTGTTAAAAATGAGCTGCTTAAGCATGACAACGATAGGCTTAGGCAGGCGCTATCTATTAAGAAGAAGCGTAAGAAGAAGGGCAAAACTCTAGACCTTTAATAGTGCTAGGAGTATTATAGTAGGGCTATCTTATAGTTACTAAGGAAAGTAAGGGAGGCACGTTATTGTTAATTAATTAAAGAGTAGGAAGATAAGTAGCAGCAGCTTTAAAAAGCAAAGATAGCAAAGCTAAAGAAGGTAGCTAAGCTATATAAGGAGAAAATATAGCAGGAAAAGCGTGCTGCGCGAGAGGCAGCTAAGAAGGCGAAGGAGAAGGAGAGGGCTGAAAAGGCTGCTTAGCGCGCTGCCCAGAAGTCTGCCCGCGACGCTGAAAAAGCTCTACAAGTATCCCAAAAGGGTAAGAGAAAGGCCTCTCAGCCATCTCTACAGAGCAGAAAGCGTTAGAAACGTGGTGTGGATGCTGCAGATATTGGGGAGGCCTCAGAGGGCGCATCTGCTGCCCCGAGCAAATCTACACGCAGCGGCCGCGACGTCAAGCTTCTAGATAGATTTAAATAGTGCAAATGAATCGCAGCTATCAAATTACTACCCTGTAAGAAAAATCTCGTGATAATATTGATCGTGGGTGGTGCTGTAGCCTTGTTTTCAATAGAGCGTTTTTGGTGTTGCCCGCGCATCACGCGAATCCGCGCATCACGCGCACGGACACGTTATAGACTAATAATTATTTTACTTTATTATAAGATTAAATTATTTAGCCGCGCTAAGTGTCGCATTAACTTATACTACTAAATAATCTATAAAGCACCACGATACCTTACCGCCCTAACCTAGACTAGACTAAGGTGTGAGAGCCTTATAACACTTTAACTACCCTATGGTATAATGGCAGGACCTGGTTCGACCACCGTAGCTTCGGCACCTAAGGAAAAGACCCTAGGAGAGATAGTTATTAAACAAGCGGCTTAGATAGCCTAGCTACAGGAAATTATTAACTAAATAAGCAAGAAGATAAGCTAATAGGAAAATGCAAAGCATTAACTAAAGGTCCTAAAGCCTAAACCCTATTCTAGAAAGGGCTACCCAGGAACGTTCCTAACCTAGATAGAACTATTCATCTGCTACAACCCAGGAAAGTTTAATATAGAACAAGACAAGATCCTAGTTACCTATATAAACATGCAAGACAAGGCAGCCGCGTAGGCTAGACTAATAATTAATAACTTCCTTAAGGATAGCAAAGTAGAGGATTATAACTTAGACGCTACTAAAGACGCCTTTAAGGACTAGGAGTCCTTTCGTAAGGCCATGAAAGGAATATTTAGCACTATTAATAAGGGATATTAAGCTAAACTACGCCTCCAGCGCCTGCGCTAGGAAAAATTAGCAGTACTCTATACGCTAGAGTTTAAATAGATTATAGTAGAACTTAATAGATAGGGGGAAGCCCTACTTATAATTGCCTACTATAATAGACTAAAAGAATTAGTTAAAGACGAATTAGTCCACCAAGGAAAAGCAGACGACCTAGAAGAACTTATTAATAATATAATTAAAGTAGATAATCGCCTGTACGAACGCAAGCTAGAAAAGTAGCATAGTACTAGGCTACTTACTAGAAAAGAGAATCGATCTAGGCCCGCAGGAAGAGACTAGGACAGAGATATTATTATAACTAATAAAGCCTAATGGTACAAAAAGAAAAATAGCAAGGGAAAACAGCCGTATAGACTAAAGAAGAGTTACTAAGACAAGAACGGTATCTTGTAGGAAGAACAAGAACGGAGGTTTAAAGATAAAGCCTACCTCTAATATAGCAAATAAGGCCACTTCGCTAAAGACTGCGACGGTCAGGAAACTAAGGCTAATACGACTAATCTCCTACGAGTAGCTATGGCCACCCTTACGCTGGCAGAAGCCGACGAAGTGGATCTTACGCAGGAGATCTTAGAGCTAATAAAAGAGGAAGAGGAACGAAAGACCCTTCCTAAGTACTAGATTTTCTAAAGACTGGCTAACAACACCTACTGGATGTGCAGTAGTGCGCTACATTAATTGTCTTAGTGTGAGGCAAAAGTAATTGTCTAAGGGGCACACGCATGGGACGCCTACTAGTTAGCAGAAAAACTATAAGGGCGCCTAAAGCAATACCTACGCCAGATTACAATACAGGAACGACATAAATACGCCAAGTAGTGGCAATGCACGCGCAAAGAATGCCGACAACACTTTAAGGCTAGAGTTAGGGCCTCCTATTTTCTAGGAGGTTTAGAATACTATAGGCTAAAGTAGAGCTAGTGTAGCGTGCCTAATAATTGCCACAAGCACTTTCTAGCCTATTAGGCTAAGCACTATAAATAGAATAGTTAGCATTAATATTTTAATATTACTTACGAGGTACATAGGTAATAAAAGTTTAAAATAGGCTAGTTCCCTTAGGGCTTAGACCCCCGCGACACTAGCATAATAATAGGAAGTATGTAGCTAGGAAGAGACGCGGACTACTTATTAATTAGGTAAGAGTAATGCAACCTATAGTGCTTCGCACACCTAAGCCTGCAGGAAGAAGTAGCTTCTTTAGATAGCTACCTAGGGCACAACGTATTAGCCCAGAACGAGTGCCTTACTCTAAACTGCCCGCAACATAAGATACCGGGAGTATACGAATCTAATAGGATTAGAGAAACCTATGCACTATATTAATAGCGATATAAGTAGCACTAAATTAAGGAAGTCTTAAAGCTAGCACGACTTAAAGGTTTGATCTAAAAGGCAGAGGCCTTATGGGGGGCCTAAAACAAGTCTAAAGACTTAAAAAACTAAATTATTACTAGGCAACGAGCCACACTAGTAATAGTATAATTATTATAGCTTATTAAGTAGATACTCGCAGAGTTAAGAAGCGCTTAATTAAAGATATTATAGTGCATAGACATCGTGTTATAGCACTAATTAACCGAAGGGTAGACGCGTATCTGATCGCCCCACGAGTGGTTAAGAAATATAATATGCTATATTATAATAAAAGGATACCGCTGCAAATGGGACTCGCGGACGGGACCTAATTGTAAGGATATAGTAATAGTTGGCTACGCCTCGAGACGGCGCTAGTATAAGTTAACATAGCAAGCCTAGAGAGCTAACATGTTTTCACTATCGCAGAGATAGGAGACATTAAAGCTATTGTAGGATACGAATAGCTAGAGCAACATAATCTACGAATAGACTAGATTAAACAAATAATCCTTCTTTAAAGGCCACTAGCGATGGCTTAGGAGAGCCCTAGTGGAAGGGAAACTCTACGAAAACCTTAGGCGAGGAAGGAGAGCTAAGTCGGGTACCCTAGTTTCCGACACTCTATAGTTTCCGATAGCCCCATAACCTCGCCCCCCACCATGCACCACGACTAAATATTAACTTTAAATAACTTAATTTTTTACTAATTTTAAAAATATTTTTTGCACTATTTTCGCTGCCTTTAAATAGCTAGATACACAGAAGAAGATGTCTAGAATATGCTTATAGACCTTAAATCTAGGGTTGCTTTAGCTACTACTACTACCTAACATAGGGTCTTACGTAATACTCTTTGCAGCCGCTTTAATAGTGCCTAACCCTATTAGTACGCTCACAACGGTAAATAATAGCTTATAACTATTTAAGAAAAGCTTTTAGAGAAATAGATTTTTTAGTAAAAGGCTCTTAGTTATGCGCTAAAGCACGCGCAAGTGCAGGCTATTATAATTATTATTCTTAAGTAATAAAGTAACTATAAGAACCTAGGGAAGAAGTGGACTAGTCACTTTATATAACGCCACCTAGCTATTAAATTAAAGTTAGGTCGTCGGACTAGCTAGGAACGCGTAAATAAGGCTACTCTAGAAAATATTAGGCACTTATTTAACCTATACGAAATAGTAAGCTGGATTCCCCCCTGACGCAGGTATAATGCCGACAAGGGCGGTATTATAGAGGGCTAGGGCATTAATGGGCTTATTATAGGCTCCTCGCAGGAGAGCCTAAATGCTATACTAGTTAAGATAATAAATACCCGCACTTAGACCTTTATAGTAAAGTGTATTTTTGCGCTCGGCGTCGCTCTAGACCCCCTTATTATCTTTAGGCTAAGAGTATCTAGGAGTAGTGGTTTAAGAAGGAGTTTTTGGCTTAGAACCCGGGCTGGCATGTTACCTTTTTGTAAAATAGATAGACGAGTAATAACATCGCTGTTAAGTAGCTAGAAAAGGTGTTTTTGCCATAGACTAAGCCTAATAATCCCTTCGAGGCACGGTTACTTATCGTCGACGGCTATAGTAGTTATACTTTAGACAAATTTATAACTATATATTACTTAAATAATATCTACTTACTCTTTTTCCCTACTTATACTTTATATCTACTCTAGCCTTTAGATTTAGGCTGTTTCTTAAGTCTGAAGGCGGCGTATCGGCGCTTTGTCGGCGAATATATAGCTTAGACAGATAAAACAAAGCTTAGGAAGGCCAAGTTTCTTAAATTTTATACAAAAGCACGTAAAATTGGCCTTCGAGAGCAGTGCATCTAATCTAGGTAGAAGGCAATAGGCTTATACCCTAAGAGCGTAAGGAAGCCCTTAGGTTCTCGCTAGGTAGTAGTGCGCGAACGGCCGTTAACACCACCCCCTTCTACTATAGATATTAGAACGCTAAAACGCGGCAGCGATGTTATAAAGCTATTTTCTAGAAAGAACTTCTTACTAACTACACGACGATGCGTTTAGCTTACTACTATAGCATTTAACTATACCTTAATAATAGTTACTATATAAGACCGTAAGATTGCTTCCTTGCGTGAGCAGGTGGAGCAAGCTAACCCGCTAAAACGCTATAAAGTTATAACTAATCTAAACAATCTCTTTATAAGTCTTGCAGAAGTTCTCTCTTAAACTAATTAAAAGCCTACTTAACGTGTTTACAAGGTGAGAAGCGTAAAGCAAAGGGTTGTTATTATAAAGGAAGAGAGTAGCTCTAAGGAGAAAGTAGAGTAATTATTAGTACGACGTTTAGCACGAAATTAATAACTAACACGATAGTATCTTAATCGTGATTTAAGTGTAGATAAAGAAAGCGATTAAAATCCTTTAAATACGATTTTTTTAATACTTTTTTAAAATTATTTAATGAAGCTGTGAGCACATTCGCAACGTAGAGTGGTGGCAGCGGCGAAATTTGGCGGGGTGTCGGAACATAGAGGGTGTCGGAAACTAGGGTGCCCGACTTAACTATCTAAGATATAAGAAATATTAGTATGTAAGATAGACAGGATCTTAAAGTAATGCCTAGGACAGGTGCACTATATATAGGTCCGGGAGACTAAGATAGTCCTAGACAACCCTAGTCTACTAGAAGAATATAAGGAATTCGCAAACCTGTTTGAGGAATACAACGAGACTATCCTACCTAAACATAAGGAATAGAATTATAAGATACTATTAATAGAAGGAGCTAAGCTATGGCTAGAGCGCCTAAGGCCCCTTATATATAAATAAGAAAAAGAGTTAAAAGAGCTTATTTAGAAGAACCTACGCTCTAGGAAATGGCGGCCTAGTTAGAGCCCTGCAGCCTTCCCTATACTCTTTATTCGTAAGAAGGATAGCAGGCTGCGACTCTATATAGATTATAAATAGCTAAACGCCGTGACGATTAAGAATCGCTACCCGTTACTACTAATAACGGAGCTTATGGATAGACTCCGAGGAGCTACATACTTCACGAAATTCAATATCTAGAATGGATTCTATAGAATTCGAATTGCGAAAAGGCACGAGTGGAAAACGGCTTTCTGCACGCGATATGGCCTTTTCGAGTACACGATTATGCCTATAGGGCTAACTAACGCACCAGCAACCTTCTAGGAGTTAATAAATTAAATACTATATAAATACTTAGACGTATTTTGCATGGCGTACCTCAACAACATCCTAATATATTTATATAGGACCCTAGAAGAACACAAGGAGCATGTGCGAAAAGTACTATAGAAGTTACAGGAGCATCGATTACTCCTACACCCTAAAAAATGCGAGTTTCATGTTACTAAGACGGAATATTTGGGATTTATAATATCCCGAGAAGGTGTTAAAATGGACCCAAAGAAGATCGCGATAATAGAAGAATAGTTACTACTAGAATTAGTAAAAAATACCTAATCCTTCTTAGGCTTTACTAACTTCTATCGCAAATTTATTAGGAACTACTTAAAGGTTACCGCTCTACTAACAGAACTTACGAAGATAGGGAAATAGCGTCCTCTATAGGAAATAGAGAAGGAAGCTTTTAAATAATTAAAGCGCCTATTCCTAACAGCACCCCTACTATAGATATACGACCCAGAGCGATAACACCGCATCTACACAAACGCATCGGACTATACGTTAGGGGCCGTACTACTATAAGAATGCAATAACCGAAAGTGGAGACCCGTCTTCTATCACGCAAGAAAGCTCCTAGGAGCGGAGCTTAACTATAAAATCTATAATAAGAAATTACTTACTATTGTTAACTACTTTAAATAATAGGAAGTATAGTTTAAGGGAGCTAAGTATTAGATAGAGGTATTCTCTAATTACCTTAATCTAACCCGCTTTATAATGACTAAGAAGCTTAATTGGCGACAGGCTAGATAGTCTAAATAGATAGTAGAATTTAACTTTTACATTACGCATCTACTAAGAAACGCAAACGCTACGACAGATGCACTTAGTAGATAGTTAGACCTTATAGAAGAAGATAATAGTAGTAACTATATCGTAATCCTAACCTACGCGAAGGATAGAACCCTTTACTATAATAAGATATAGCTTGCACCAGCACTAGAAGTACGGCGCGCAGATCTTGCCTATTACGGACTAGCTATAGACGGGATACAGGATTATAATAGGCTTACGAACGAGGATCGCCAAGCGTATAATCTTTACTAAGCTATAAAATTAATAGCACGGGACTATTAAAACTATATCTAAATTAGCAAGCAGATAGCTCCGCTACTAATTAAAAAGTTATATAAGGACAAGGATTAGGGACACCTAGAAATTGCTAAAACAACGCGTCGAATCGCGAACGAATATACTATCCCTAGGCTACGCCAGGCGGTACAAAAGGTTTTAGGCAACTATTTAGCCTGTTACAAGAATAAGCCTAAGAGATATAAGCCCTATAGCCTCTTACAGCCACTAAAGCCGCCCCTAAGACCATAGTTAAGTATAACTATAGACTTTATCGTAAAGTTACTAGCATTACTAGCACCAGGGAATAAGGATCCCTATAACTTAATCTTAGTTATAATCTGTTGACTTACTAAAAAGTCAAGGTTTATGCTAATTAGGGAAGCTATATTAGCAGAAGAACTAGCCTATATAGTAGAACAAGAACTAATATTATAGGTTAGATAACCTAACGAGTTTATTATAGATAGGGCTAAGGTATTTATATTATTATACTAGACCACGTTTACGGCCTAATTAGGGATTAAGCATAAGCTCACAACGAGCTTCTACCCTAAAATAGATAGCTAAACGAAGCGAATAAACTAAACGTTAGAATAATATCTCTAGATGTATATAAATAAGTTTTAAGATAACTAGGTTAAGCTGTTGCTAACAGCCCAGCTAGCATACAATAGCGCAAGATCGGCGACTACGGGGTACTCGCCATATTATGCCAACCATGGATGTGAACCGACGACTTACTAGGATCTATTAGACATCTAGAGCATAGCAAAGAACGCAGCCGATAAAGCCAAACTTATGCAGGATCTGCATAAAATACTATATAAGAACATCGCGCGGCGTAATAAATAAATAGCGCGATAGGTAAATAAGAAAAGGATTATAGGACTAACCTTTAAGGAGGGGGATAGAGTCCTCCTCTTACGAAAAAATCTTAAGATAATAAGGCTAAGTAAAAAACTAGATAACCTTTAAAAAGGACTATTTAAAGTTTAAGAGGTTAGAGGACTAGTAAATTTTAAACTATAGTTACTTATAAATACACGCATACACCTAGTTTTCTACAAATCCTTATTAGAACTAGCACCGCTAAACGCCGAACTAGAAACCTAGCTCGAACTCGAGGACGAGGAGTACGAGGTCGAAGCTATTAAGGACCTATAAAAAATTGGGCGTCAGTACAAGTATCTAGTGAAATGGGAAGGATGGCCAGAGAACCACAACATATAGGAACTAGTATAAAACCTCACGAACTACAGAACAGCGCTGGAGAAATTCCACGAGGAATATCTAGAGGCGCCGCGACCGGGTTAGCAAGGAACTTAAAGAAATCGAAGGATATAAAAGGGTTAAAAGGAATAAGTAAATTAGCCTATAACTAGCCTAAGTTAGCCCTTAGAGGTGCGGGTTGTAATAGTTCGCGACTGTTAGTAGCAGCTGTACCCTTCGGATCCCCCTATTTTTCTAAAGCCTTAATTATATTAGCAATACGGAGATCGTGCTAAGTAAAGGCGTGCTCCTTCTCTTCTACCTTCGCTAGCTCGCGCCAAAGACGAGCGGTTGCTAAAGCCAAGCAAGCAGACTCCTCTATAGTAAGGGCCTAGCGCTCTTTAGCTATAAGTAATTCTAAACGCTTTTTGCGTTTCTCCTCCTAAACGCGCTCCTAATCCTTCTCGGGAATCCATAGACTACACTTGGCATGGGCTGCGAGATAGCCCGCACACTACCTAGAAGCAGTGTTAATAAAACACTATAACTTCTTCTTTTAATAACGCTTATAACTAGACGCTATCTTTAGGCCTTAAGCTTCTACCTTTTGCGCACGAGCGCGACAAGTCGTAAGGGACGAATAGGGGGCTTTTAGCATAGTTAGTAAGGCGAGGGAAATTAAGAGGAGGCTATAATTTGCCTTAAAACGCGGGGATGCGCACCTTTATAGTAACTAGTACCTACGCGCTAATAGCATAGCAGCACGACGGAGCAAGGTATTAGGATAATAACCTTAAAAAGGGGGATAGTATTACGACCACGAACCCTATAAGGATAAAGAAGCTAGATAATTACGCTAAGAGAGTAATTATTAGCAAAGTAGTAAAGTTAACGGGACATAACAAGGCGCGGGGTAGCTTAGGTTAGTAGTTACGTAATAAAGTCCCGCATAAGCGAGAAGTCCCGCATAAAGTACGGGACTATAGGAAGTCCCACGGACTACCTTAGAGAAAGACGTCTTAGCGGGACTACGAGGAAGAAGTAGACTAGTATATAGTGTGACAGTTCTCCTATGTTGTTTCTCTCTTTGTAGTTAACTTATATATCTTCTATGCGAGTACGTTCTCCTATACAGACTAATAGTTATCTTACTTTATTATAAGATTAGATTGTCTAGCCGCGCTAAGTGTCGCATTAACTTATACTACTAAATAATCCGTAAAGCACCACGATACCTTACCGCCCTAACCCGGACCGGACTAAGGTGTGAGAGCCTTATAACACTTAAAGAAGGAGCGCATAAAGCATTACTAACGCTATAATTAATACGCTTAAGATAATTCTAATACCTTAAGCTATAAAGTATTTCTTGCTAACTATAAAGGCATAGAGCTTAAAAATAGTAATAGTAGTAATAATAATGCTAGTAATAATAATATTAAAGCGTATTTTGCTAACTAAGTCTACTTAACTATATCTTATAGTAAGATTAATAGCAACGCTATTATCTCTAGCCTTAATAATGTTATTACACTTTATATAATTATAGGTAATAATCTTTATATCTCTAGTAAAGCAAATAAAGATACTTAACTTTTTTTATTTAATTTACGCTATAGCGTAGATATCTTTTAAGGTATTATGCCTAACACTAGTGTAGCTAGTGTCTTAACTACTAATAAGACATAAGTAAAGGCGCTGCAGCTTATCTAGCTATTTGTAGTTATTAATAAGTCTACTATAAGATATTATTAAATCTAATTTAAAGATAATTTAAAGTATTTCTCCCTTAGCGACGTTAATGTTAGCACGCCGTTTAGTATAATTACTTTTATAATAATACTAACTAACACACTATTTCTACTCTACTTAAAAGATATAGATTATTATAGTATCTTTTTTAATAACGTCGATAACGTGCTTGTTTAAGGTAGCAAAGAATTCCTAATTATTTATAAATAGGGACATCTATGGCTTTTACTTAATAAATAAGAGACTGTTATTTACTACTTAACTAAGACTAAGCTACGCTAGCTTTACCGACGCTTTAGCTATCCTGCTACTAGATAACTACATAAGATCCTTAGTAAAGCAGGCTATAAAGACGTTAATAAGGACATTATTAATTGTATTAATAAGTACTATTACTAGTGTTAAATCTATAGTAAAGCACCTGGCCGTTTCCGCTTTACTATTCGCGATAATATAGACTTTAACTTATACGTTATTATTAATATAATATATATTAATTAGAAACTAGTGCTCTACGCAGTTAATAAAGCTATAGCTTTTTAAGCTACTTAATTTATGCTAAATATTTAGGTAAACACTACTTAGGATCTCCTTCGCGCTATATAGGTTAACATGTACATTAGTCCTTTTAACGTTATTAAGATAGATGCTAGCAAGAATTTTATTACTAATAAGTTTATTAATAATGCTACGTTACTTGTAATTAAGGTTAAGGAAGTCCTAGTAGAGGCATATTATTTAATTAGCAAGGTTAAGCGCTATTATGCTCCTATTTACCGTGCTTATAAGGTAATCTTTATAAACGTTAAACGTATAACTACTCTCGAACATATCTTGCAGATAGCTATTAAGGCTGTTAATAACACTACAGGTCCTAATAGACTTATCCTAACTCTTCTTGTCTTTAGAGCATATCCTCGCCTGTTAAAGAAATTACTATTATTACTATTTATTACCGCCCGCGGCGCTATAGTGCGTAAAGTAATAGCTAAAGTGCGTAAGATTAAGGTAAAGCGCTAAATTAATAAGGCTCTTATAACTTATAATAGTCTTAACGTAACTAATATTTTACTATTACCTATCCTAAGCAGCGTTAAGGTCTAGCGAGAAAACTATAGATAGTCTAGCCCGCATTAGATAATTGCCCTCTACGTTAATAAGTAATTTGTAGTTATTAAAATTAATAATAAATAAGTTACCTTCTGCATTACCGCAGTGCGCCCGTATTATATAAATAATATAATTATTATTACTCCTCCTGTAGAGGACGAGGACAATAGTGGCTCTAATAATAATTTTACTCTTATTATAGAGGAGGAGCCCGCGCCTAAGCGTAAGCGCGATAGGCTAAAAGACTTAAAAAATAAGCCTAAACCTAATAAAGTTATAACTACTACTATTAACCTTAATTAATATAAGCGTGATAATCTTGTCCTAGCTAAAAAGCTATAAGTAGTTAGTAAGATTATAACACTAAGGTAACTATTTAAAGTATCTATAAAGGTAGAGATTAACGCCCTTATTATATAAGGCGTCTTCTACTTTAAGAAGTATAGTCCTTACTATTATAATAAAGTCCGCATCTTTAAGTCACGCATTATTAATAAAGTTAAGGGTAAGACTACTAACTACTTATATAAGAAGTCCTGTCTTATTATCTAAGGATACGCTAATAACGAAAAAAAGCTTATCCTAACATAGTCTCCCACTATCTAGCGTGCAAGCCAGCGTGTGATTATCGCTCTAGCACCATTACTGTTAAAGCTAGGCATGCACCTCTGGCTCCGTGACATCACTCAGGCCTATACGCAATCGGATAATCCACTCTAGCGTACTATTGTAGCTAACGTACTAGCCTAGCTTAAGGATAGTTATCTAATAAACATAGTTATAATTATTATTAAGCTACTATACGGCATTACTAAAGCAGGTGCCTATTAGTGGTTAACATATAATAAACACCACACTAAGACTCTCTATATAATAATATTTACTTATAATCTATACTTACTTATTAGCAAGGCTAGTAGCAAGTGCTTTAGCATTATTAGTATATAAACTAATAACACGCTTAGTCTATCTAATAAAGCTTTTATAGATCTTAAGAATTAGAAGCTATATTTTAAGGCTAAGTTTAAGTAGTTTCTCTTACTAGACGCGCAAATTAACTTTAATAGCTATATTATTAAGCTTAATAATAATAATCGCGCTATTACTCTGCGCTAGAAGAAGTAAGGTAAGAAGCTAAAAATAGCTAATAATAAGTAATTATATATTTAATAGCGCGCTTAAGGTGCTTATATTATAATAATTTATTAGCTTAAGGCAAGCTTCGACCTCGCCGCCGTAGCCTAAGTAAGTAAGCCTATAAAAGAAGAAATTACTAGATTAAATAAGTATATTATCTAGTAGAAGGAGAATATTACTCGCAGCCTTAACTTTATTCTACTAGACTTAAGTAACTTAAAGCTATACGCCTTTATTAACGTATTATTTACTAATAATAAGGATATATTATTATAGATAGGCTTCGTAATTACGCTTAGTAATAAGACTAAAGATAGTAATTATAACTTTAAGTTTACTAGTAATATTATTTATTAGTTATTTATTAAGTATAAGCGCGTTACTCGCAGCGTTCTTATATTTAAGATTTACGTAATAACCTATAGAGTTAATATTATAATTATAATTAGTAGTATAATTAATATAATTATGTAGCGACTTAACCTCCTTAATATCCCTATTATTATATACACTAACTCACGCTCCTTATATAATTACCTTATTAAGCTTAGCACTACTAAGGAAAAGCGTTTTATAATTAATATTATAGCTTTGCGTAAGGCCTATAAGCATAGTAAGCTTATAGATATCCGCTAGATTAATAAACGTAATAATCTAGTAGACTTAATAACTAAGGCTAGCTCTAACTTAGCTATAAAGTATTTTATTAATTATAACTAGCTCGAGCTTCGCGTGCAAGGCTAGGTTAATTATACTAAAATTAATACTATAGAGCACGATTATAATAGTAAGAAGTAGTAAGTCTATAATAGTAGTAGGATAGGCACTAAGAGGGCGCGCACTAGCGCTAACCTATTTAAAAAACTAGTAACTATTATAGATCGTGTTTTTATTGTAGATCTAAGCGTTCTGGGCTAAACTGGCTATATATAGCATAAAAGAAAAGATAGCTAGTGTTAGTATTGAACCTGCACAACGCTCCTACGGCGTTCACAGCCATGTAGCTTGCCTGTGGTTTGTTACGCTAGTCCTAATCGGGCTAGCAGGGAACAAACCACGCTCGATAAATACTTCTCGTAATAGCCCACCACAAGAAATCAATCAAAAAAATCACTACTATCCACACCACATCGTTGCAACGAGGTCTTGATTCAATAGCCTATTGCCGTATCAACACTAATAATACTAAAAATAATAATAAGACCTTGCTTGCTGCTATTAATAAGTTTACTAATAAGTATTTTTATATTAGCCAGCAATAATAAATCTAATATACTAAGTATATAATAAACTTTATTATAAAGGCTTTTATATATAGTAAAGATTAAAGTAAATTTAAAGTTAAACGATCTCGAGCGTCGCCTGTAGAATTATATATAATATTTAAAAAAAAAAAAAAAGGTGTTATTAGTAAGCTATATAATTTTATTAACTTAGTGTGCGCCTTATATAAATAATAACGCCTATTTATAGGTATATAATAAGATCTACTTAATAAGGACTAGCTCTTTAACTTTAGCACTCTTAGTTTAGTACAAGATAATAGTATTAAGTAGTATAGTATATATACAATGCGACTACGTTGCCTAGAGCTTTAAAGGCCTATTTAACTCTACACTAAATATCTACGCGACGACCTTACTACTAGTAATAGTAATTATAATCTTCTTATTAATAGACTATTAGACAACGACTAGGACGAAGTTTAGGTAATTTGCAACGTCCTACAAGTCTTTTATAAAAACTGTAGATCTCTCAAAGGCAGCACCGGCAGCAGCGGTTTTAGCAGTTTATGGCAGACAGTCTTCAACATGCAGGAAATCTATAAGGTCCTCACTAACGACGTCTCTGAGTTCGAGCACTACGCGCAGTCTAAATACCTACAAAGTGGTGTTGCCTTTGCTAAGGAGAAACTCGACTCGTATTTCCAGTGGCTGGTAATTGACCCAGATCCATCACTCTACTGCGTGGCAACTGCTCTACACCCACGTCTCCGTCTCCGCTGGTTTCAAACTCACTGGAGTCATCACGATAGCTAGGTCAGGAAGGCCAGAAAGTCGCTTGAAAACACCTTTGCCATGTACTTACAGGCCGAGCAACTGGACGAAGATGACGACGAGGAGTCAACTCCAAGAGATGAGGATAGGCGTAAGGTGCCAGGTGCCTATAAAACAAGCGCTCGCCGTCAACGTACAATGTGGCTGGATCCCATGCTCCTCACCAGCCAGAGGTCTCGCAAGCGTATAAAACAGAGCTCACAGCTAGAGGAGTATAACGATAGCGTACTCGAGGACCTACAGCTTGCCCGAACAGAGCAGCGTCTGTCAGATTTACTAGACGACCCTCACCGGTGGTGGGTAGAAGTAGGTCAAAAACGGTACCCAATTGTCTTCAAGATGGCTATGGATCACCTCTCTGTGGCAGCCACCTCGTGCGACTGCGAGCGCTTTTTCTCCTCTGCCAAACGTACAGTCACGTGCGATCGCAATTCACTATCGTTAGAGACGATTGAGGCCTGTCAACTACAGAAGAACTGGCTGAGGAGAGACGCCGTGCTAAGTTACCTATATAAATAATAAGGAGAAACAGGAGGCAGAGGTTGCCGAAGACGACGCTGCTAGCATGGAGGATCTAGACGACGACGATCCCGAAGACCTCTATTTACAGGACTTTCCTAATTAGGAAATATTACGGCCGTACTATTAATACCGTACTGGCTTTCGAACCGTAGCGTACGTACCGTATTAGCTAGCAACCGTAACGTAACCGTAGCGAGGTCGAACAGTACGTACTACGTACTGTTGGACGCGCTGGGCTCACGTTCCGTAATGTATAGACGTTAAAGGGGACGCGGGAGGTATTAGATTATTAGATCCTTTCTAGGTAACTGGGAGCCTAATAGTCGAAGTTTTGTTAATGCACTATGCTCGGGTTTGGAAGACTAGTGGAAAGAATCTCGAGTCTGATCCCAAAAGACCTATAGGTGTTTATGGTATAGCGAGGCGTTAAGGTTGATCGGTCGGATGTGATAGGCTGGCTTTATGAGCGGGTAGACGTAGACTATATAGAAAGAATTGGGATCCATCGAGGCAAGTTGGTCCGTGTATAGAGATCCGTGGTTTAGGAAAGGCTTGAGGTCCGTGCATTCACTGCAGTCGAGATTTTCGGCTAATTTCTTCGGTCTTGATTTATTTGAGAGCATGGGGTTAACAGGTACTAAAATATTTGCATGCGTGACAGCGATGAGTCTTATTAAGCTTACTGTTGCTTAATTTTGCAGAAATGCACGCATATGCCTTCCAAGGTTATTATGTTGACAACTGTAAGAGCAATCTATGTTGAGTCCCTTAAACAAATATAAAAGAAAGAAAAGTTTAGGTATGATTAGTCAAACAGTACAAAGGATCCAATCAAACGCTCTTTCAAGGTGTCTTTTATCGCTGTTATCGATCGCTAGGTTAAGCTCTATCATTCCACGTACCTGCACGGACTTCAATTTACATACTCAGCTTGCACGTATGCATCCAACTTCTCTAGCCAGAATTTAACGCCAGTAGAAAATCTCTGAAATTTCTTAGATAATGCAGTTCTAATATGCGAATTCCAGAACAACTCATCAACACCAAATATGCACACTGGCCTCTGAGACCAAATTCCACGCAATACAGTCGCGATTTGGTGGTTTAGTAGCTTTTATTAGATGAGTTTAGATTCTTTGTGTAGATCATAGCCGAAATATGCTTCGTAAACATTTTTCATGCAAAAGCAACTCATAGCAAGTCATTCAAAAGCTACTATTGCGTACAATGAGCGAAAAGGGTATGGCTCTGCAAACTGATATCACAAATACTCTAATTCTCGTCAGTGTGTATACTTACATGTTCACTATTGAGACCATCTCATAGCACATATAGACTTACGTATAAATCTTTGTTCTTTCACTACTATGATAATCTTTATACTGCTATTACCTTTGCCAATAAGAGACAATCTCTCTCCCAGTAATCGGAGGACACAGAAAGGCAGCAAGCAAGTGGATTAGTTTTTAAGAAAGACAAGAAAAAGCCTTCATTTTCCTTGCGCACTGAAGGTCACTCTTGTTACATGAGAGCAACCTTGCATCTGCAGTGCCTTTCTCCAAACCGTGAATATTTCCATATATATATTACTGAAAAATTTCTACAGATGCCACTACCAATTAGTACAAAGCGTCTTTTCGAAAGTGGCTAGATGAAATGATCCCGAAGCCCAACTATCCTCCCACAGCACGCATACTTCTTACAGTTGCTATGGTTTGGGCACTAAAGACCGCATCGCCCTACCATTCTATTCCTCTACCCACTTTTTGACTTGCCTAGGTTGTTCGGATCCTTTTGCTGCGTCGTTCCAAAGCTCTAGCAGTTCCCGACGTTTTTGTGGCGTCTCGAGGATAAATTAGAATAGCCAGCCAAATTACAGTGACCGTGCACGCCGTGCACACCTTCGGGTCGTGCACGCCTTGGCGACCTGCTACACATCTCAAAAATGAGGCTATAGAGCCACGTATAATAGCTATTATCGCAAGAATTTTTATTATAATAGTCTACTAAGTTCTATAGTGCTTACCCTACTCCTATTTCTTATTTAGCTTTATTTTGCGGCTGCTGCGCGTGGTAACTAGTAGAGGTACCAGCGACGGCGACGCCTTAATAATAACGCAAGTAGCACTACGCGCACGCTATTTTTTAGCTATAGGCTTTATAGAAGACTTACTTAAGGCCTTGCGCTTACCTATTTTAAATATTTATATAAATTTAGTAGCGTCGCGCTCTTATTTCTTTTATTACTTCTTAGCATTATTAGTAGCCTTTTTCCTTGCTTTCTCTTCCCTTACCCTCTCTTGTTCTACACGCCTCTACTACTTATCCCGCTTATCTTAAAGCTTCTTCTAGGCTTTTAGCTCCTTCTAATAAGCTTTATCTACCTTCTCTTGTAGATTTTGCTCCTTATTAGCCTCGTAGCGCTCCTTAGCTTGGCGGATCTTACAAGGGGACTAAAGAATAGCTATACTATAAAACTCTTTATAATACTACAGGTCAAGCCTCCTTTACTTATTTTTAGAGGGCTTAAGCTTTTTAATTACGTTGCGTAGGCCTTCGTTTTCAAGCTATACAAGCTGTGTATGGGCAGAGAGATGGGAGATAGTACGCCTCAACTGCTGCACCTCCTCTGCGTCCTGATTCTCCACCACCTGGGCCAGTATTTGGATAGCTTGCTTCCAGTTATCTACTGCAATTGGTGAAGGTGTACGAGGCAGCCGCCTGCGCTTATTCTAGAATCTATTAATAATTATAGCTGCGTTTGGTGGCGATAGGCCCGTGACTTCAAAGGCCTTAAGGATAAGGCTTAGGGTGAAGGTTCTTATCTAGGACTTATAGAATAGGCGGAAGAAGTCGCGCTTCTTCACACCCACTAGGCCTTGAGTACTGTGAAGGTGTTCAGTGAGCTGGTTTGTGTAGCTTGTACCCAGAGGTGAGAAGAGTGCTACATCGAGCGGCTACAGCGTGTGGGTACTGTGAGGAGGGAACACTAGTAGTAGTATCCTATTCCTATCGCAGTACTTGATGAAGGACCAGGTTATATGCGAGCCGTGGCTGTCTACTATAAGTAGTCGCTAACTTCTGCGTGCCTTCTCTCGAGTGTAGTGATTAAAGACCTGTTCTAGCCACGTAAGGCCAACCTCGTTGTTTGTCTAGCCTAAGGGCGTTATAGTAATAAACACTGAGTGCTTTTCTGCGTCTATATCCTCCACCCAGGACGATTGTATCTCGTTGGGAGCGCCTGGATAGATGACGCCTAGAGGCAGTGCCGAACCATCAGCGCAGACGCTTGCGAGTATCGACACCCACTGCCTATTGCCGTCTTGCATAGGCTGGCGCCTTGTTTTTAACTCCACAAAAGCCCTACTAAACACTCGTTTAGTGCGCCTATTAAGTACTCTAATCGCGAAGCCCTTCTTATCCATATTATATATATGCCATGGCTTAATTAAGTATTTGGTGATCTTGGAGTGCACAAGCTTAAAGTATTGTATGTACTTCTCGCTGCTATCGGCGTGGAGGCGCTGCGCATTAATAGCGTTGGCCCATTTATATAGGAGCTGGTCGCGGTGACGGTCAAGGAAGCGAGTAACCCACGAGTCGGAGACCCTCTCTGCAGCCAATTCAGAAGCCATATTTTGTACTATCTGCCTTGTAGGAGGTAGGCCTCGCTTAGTAAGCTTAACTATAAACTTACAAAGCTCTCGCTCTTGTGTAAGGTAGAGTTTAAGTAGTTATTAATTAGCGTTAGCACGCGACGCGACAACGCGTTAGTAATATCGCGATAAAGTTATGCGGCACATATTATATTTTTTTATAATTACCTAGTATAAAAGTTTACTTTCTATATTTACTATATCTGCCTCTTTAAGCGCTTCTTCTAACGGCATTGTGGTGTTGAGTTATGTGGTTGAGGAGTATAGTAGATTTTTGGTGAGGGTGTGCACGGCCCGAAGGTGTGCACGGCGTGCACGGTTACTGTAGCCTCTGTCTCGCGACGCAGCTTCGGCAGAACGTATTCACAGATAGCATTCCATCGCTTGGAGGCAACATCGTCCATCTCCAACAAGTCGCCTCCCCGGAAGTCCTTCTTCATGGTAGCGATGGGAAGCTGCAGAAGCAGCACCGAAAGTAGGGCGAGCTGAGGGTGGTTCTCTTAGGTGCGGTTCAAGGGCGAAAACATTAGCACCTGCGATATTGGGCTGTGTGGACGCAAGTTCGCAACGATTTCCAGCACGCATCGTTGCATTTGCGGGAATGCCTTGGCTCTGTAAGAATTGTCGGCGGACAGCGGACAGAGTTTGATGAATAACTCTGCGCACTTGAAAAATTGCCAAATGACCGCTGCATGACGAGCCTGCTCCTCAGTCTCCACACGCGGTGCGACATGTTTCAAATGGTTCTTGTAAAGATACACCACATTATTCCCTTCCCGTCGCCGAGAAAACTTCTTGTCGACTTCGCCAAACAAGCCATCTAGGTAAAACCTCTCTTCCTCCTCGAGGAATTTCCCAAAAACCTTTCGTAGCCACCGAGTAGTGATATCCGAACGCGCCTTGCTCGAGCGATAACCCTCCTCAAGCCACAGCCTTCGGAGCACGACTTGCAAGGTGCTCACCAGGTCCAGAAACAAATAATGCTGCTTAGGATGGTCCAAGAGTGCTTTCCACAGTGCGGTGGCATCCTTTAGCAAATCTGCATTCTTCTGCGCTGTCTGCAGAAACGATACACCATGCGGCGACGCAAGCAGAGGCAGCGACAGGTCTGGCAATCAGGGTATCTCGATCTCCTCCCTATCCTCGCCGTCATCATCGAACATCGGATCGCGACACATCGGGCACGTGTTTCCGCTAGGGCTGGACGACTTGGCCTAGTCTGCTATGCACTTTCTACCAAACATGTGCTTGCAGGGAAGGACAACGAGAACATGGTCAGCGGCGTTGAAGGCTTCGTAGCAAATGTCGCAAGCGGTGTCTGGGAGTTCGTCCAGGAAGTCTTCGGCGCTGTATAGGAGTGGCATTTCAAGTTTGATGTTGTTTGACGAACTTCGATGGTAGGTTGAGGTTTCTGGATCGCTGTAGTTCTAGAATCCGCACTTTCGGCAAAGAGGAGGTTCTCGGCTGCGAGGTGAGTCGTGTGCGCCTGATTCAGTCCCTGAAGTTGAGGTCGTTTAAGCAATTGGGTGTTGATTTTATAGTGATGGTAACACGACTTGTAAGAGGGTAGCTATATAAGTGAAGGCATAGCTAAAACTCTCGAGCAGGAGGCTCGTGAGCATGCTCTAGGAGACCACGTGCCTGGATAATAGTGAAAGAGTACGACGGTAGTTTTAACCTTTCTTAAAACATGCGTAAAAATAATAGGGTTTCCTCATGATTAGCTGAAGAGCACATTGCTCAACAGAACCTCGATGCTACAACGAAAGCCACAGACGCCATCCTATAGTATGACCGAACAATTGTAGCTTACAATCCAGATCGCAGCCTCAAATCATGTCGTTGATCATGTCGCATTACTGTCTACTGGTTCGTACAAGAACAAAGTATCACAAAAGTCACCACTCGCCTACCCACCACCAGCAATCTCACATTCATCTCAGACTTTCACCAGTCATCAATCATATCGTTCGTATCCTCGCTTTCAAAATCCATAATCTTCCGCGCAGCCTCGCTCCCAGCCACAGGCAGCATCTCGAGCCCCTGCTTCTTGGCCTCCTCAGGCACCTGATCGGGATCCAGCAGCCCCACTTGGAACAAGACACTCGCCTGATCCCAGTACAGGCGCTCACTCCACACCTTCCCGCCGCGCATGCCGACGATGCTGACGACGACGATCTCGACCTTCTTGCCGGTGGGCTTGACGCTGGGGAGCACCCACGGCATGTCAATGGTGTGGCTGAACTGGACGTACAGCTCGTCGACGATGCGGTCGACGCCGACAGTGCGGGAGATGAGGCGCAGGTGGAGGGCGGGGAGCTGGTCGGCCATGAAGTACTCGCGGTAGAAACGGGTGAGTTCCTCGTGGCCGCGGCCGCCAACGAGCGTTGGTGTGAAGTTGACAAAGGGCGCAGGCTCCGTCGTGTAGGTCTCCATGATTTTCTTGGTGCTTCGACCGTGAAATTTTTCTGTTCTGGATTAACTACGTTTCTGGATAGGCTGTTTGTTGGGAGCGGGCAAATGCGTACGTTCCACATTCTCCTCCCACACACGTTGAAGATCGACCTCTGCGCCGAAGCCCCGTCGTACTACGTCGAGACTACGGCTCCACGCTAGCGCATCTGCGACGGCGTCGTACTCATCGAGATCGTGCTCGGCGAACCCCGCATCGACGCCCTCGTATGTCCATACCGGGTACTCGATCCGGCTCTGCAGCCCGCCGGTCCCGATGCCGGGTGTGATGCGCTTCCGCACTGTCCTCTTCTTTCCTTGAATGCCTAGTACTTCCGGTCTCCTCGTCACGCCAACCGTCGACTCTTCTTCGCCCGTCCCTTGCGCAAGGTGGACTAGAACCCGGAAGGACGACGAAAAGCGGTGTCTCGGATCGGGAATGGAGCTCGGGTAGTAAGCGACTAGGCTGCACAACTTGCTCGTGCTCGTCTTTGGCTCGGAGTACACTTCGAGACAGATGGACGCCGCGTCACCAAAAGCTGCACTCGATTTGTCAATTTGGCGTTGCACACGATGCGAAAGAGGAGCGCTCAAGCGGACTTGGGGTATCGCGTGCGCGCAGGCTGTTCGGCATGGAGGGGTCCTGTACCTACGATCCCATATCGCTCACCGATGCCCATACTGTCGCCCAAGTGGTGCAACGTGTTGACGTATGTCTTCCCTCCTTTGCCCATCGGTACGTACTTGACGTTGAAGCCTTCGTCACGCCATGCGCGCAGCGTCTCGACGTCGAAATCGTCGTCCTCGGCCGTCACGTAGAGCGTCGGGGTGCTGTGGGTGAAGGACAGCCAGCCGTTGCGGTCGGCGAGGTACTGGAGCGCCATCTATGCTGTCCCGTTGGCAGCGATTATTTGTTCGCGTGGGGGGCAGGGCTCGACGACGATGCGACGGATGTTGTTGTCGAAGTGGGACGCGCGGAAGGAGCGAACGACTCGTCGGGCGGGTGGTCGCATGATAGCGGTGATATATGGGGACGCGGCTGGTGCTCCATCACAGGTGCGAATCCTGCTGGTACACCACAGAGAGGGGTGGTGGGGTTAAAGCCTCCACTCGCTCGATGACGTCGCCCGCTCCGGAGTGGACGGAGACGCCTGTTTGTGCGGTGCAGGCTTAGCCGTCGAGCCCGGTCGACGCTAATTCGTCCGTGGTGGTAATGCAAATATTCTAATCAGCCCGTACATGTGCAACGTAGGCACCTCTACTACCCGGAAGTGAATTACAGGCACTGATCATTGACTCACCAAGACTCATCGAGTGGAGACGCCTTCGGCCCTTCTTGAAATCCCCTTGGCACCTCCAGACGTCGAAGGAAATGTGATCGTACCACCAATCGCCTCGTGGGAATTTGGGTCATCCAACCCACTCCCGGTTCTCGTGGCACCATTCGACCATTCGCTCTTTCGAGGGCACACTTTGGGTAGGCATACAGCACGGTTGCCCACTTAGGATGATGGGAGAGCACATCTCCGAAGCAAGATCTGATCGGATCGATCTCGTAGCCTTTGCCTATGATGGCCATCATCTCAACACTCCCTCAACACCCCACCATACGAGGTCGCTGCCTATTGCGCGCACGTTGATGCCTGGAGGAGACATATAGTGACTCACACGGGCACGGTTGGGAACGTTCCACTCGATGGCTGCTTCCATCTCCAGGAGAGAAGGTCTGAAACCGTAGGATCTTCAAACGCATTGCTGCCATCAATCGCTGTCAAGGTCTTCACAGACATGACGCCATTCTTGGTGTTAACGCGGACGCCCTACTGGCTGGAGTAGCGAAAAAGAGCGGCAGTGCGGCTGAACGAGCAATGGATCAAGTGCAGCCGCTTAAGTACTGGAAGATCCGGCCACAGATGTGGCTCCTCAATATGGTTTAATTTGTAGTAAGTAGTCGGTGTGTGTTGACCCACACGAATCCGTGGAAATGTCCATGAAATTGGCGACGTTTCAAGGATGCAAGGAGAACAAAGCTCTAGAACGAGATGTCCTTTGCTGACTTCCGCGAAGCTTCTGCAGGTCAGGCGAAGTTTTCCGACACTGGAGTGCCCATATCAGCAAAGATAGCGTGAGACAATTCGCTGGTCAGCGTTTGAGTGGGCAACCGGTTCCTGGTCACGACTGCCTCCTGCGCAGCTCGAAACCGTCCTGTCCTTCCCTCGAATTATCTTCACACATTCCATCTTCCCGCTTCGATGACCACTTCTCGTAATCCGCGGGCTTATCATCGTTGGCATTGCCGTTGTGAGCAAACTGGGCCATTGAAGAACTCCGGTGATCGCGATATACAACGCCAGTCGTGGTGGATACCTCTGACAATAAGGTGCTCGAAGCCAGAAATCGGCCGAAAGTGCAGCACGGTTGTTGTTTCGCTTTTCGGTAAAGCTCTGCAAACCTCTCGTGCGGTTTCTCTGGAATGTGCGCAGTTGATGAAGAGCAGAAGGTTCGGATGTTTCCAAGGTAGTCGAGGAAAGAGCGATAGGGAAAGCACGCTAAACTGCCTCGGGACGCGAGACTAAAAAAAGCGCGGCAACCAGAACGGCTCTAATGCGACTGAGCTCTCCATGGAATCCCGGAGACTGTGGCATATTAAAGGTAAAATGATTCATCTGAATGACATACGCGAATCGCAGCTTGGTTGTTGGAAGAGGAGGTGTGGTACGGGCGTTAGGAAGGCCAAACGGGATGAGTCTCAAGATTGCCAATGAGTTATCCGTTTTCACAATTCTCTCGCGAACTCTGTGGTACAACATGGGCTAACGATCTCTGCATTATCTACATACTATTTTGATAGCAACAAGTGCCTTATTTCTTTACCAGAGTTGCGGATGTCGAACCATTTAGCGTGAATTGTTCAGCCCGTGTGTACTCTGGGTCCTTAACTATGGCAGCGGATACCCCACAGGTTACCAACAACAACTCCATACTTATTTCAAACATAATGTTTCAAACATAATGTTCCCATACCACGAGCATACCTTAATCATCTTCCGTCAACTCGCTTTGTCTTACGGGGGTTACTCATAGCCCAGTAACGATGGGTTTTCAGAGGCTCACTGGCTTTCCGGGTTCGAAGCGGCGCGAGATACCTGCCGACTCGTCACGCGAGCAATCCAAAACTCCTGGTCCCAAACAGACGAGCTTGATGCCTCTACAAATACTTCTTCTCTAAGCCGTGATCACGACTGGATCAAGCGAATCTTCAGGCTTACCTGCCTTCTCAAATCTAGCAAGGTCATCTGTAACAGCAGCTCAGACCTTACCGAGATGTCGCTTGCAGATCGGTACGAGATGTTGAAATACATCGGCCATGGGAGCAACGGCACAGTCAACCTCAGCAAGGACTTTGAGACCCGCACCTTCGTCGCGATCAAAACTATTACCCACAGCGATCCAGATACCGCATCTGCCAAAGTTCGCATTCTGCGCCGTCTCGGCCAGCATAAGAACATTGTTCAGCTGCTAAATTGCTTCGACCACCCAACAAAGAAGGACTGTGCTCGCATCGTTTTCGAGCATTGTGAGATTGGAGATCTCGCGGGGTATCTGAGTGACATGGGAGACACGCCTCCTCCAGTGCCATTTCTCTAGCATGTGTTCAACCAAGTGAGCTGTGGACTTGAGTACATGCACCGTAGAGGCATAGTCCGTGGCGATCTGAAGCTGTCGAATGTGTTGATGCGACATCTTCCCGGTCTCAGGGTAGACTCCAACTCTGGCAAGCCTCGGTTTCCCGTACTCAAGATCGCTGACTTCGGAAACGCTACACTCAAGCCACGCAGCGACGTCCCCCAAAGCCACCTCAGTACTTGGGCCTACTGCGCACCCGAGTCGGGTGAGTACTTTGGACCCGAGACAGACATCTGGGTGCTAGGTTGCATGATCAATCAGCTTGCTCATAAAAAGTTCCCTCGTGTTACCATCCAGGAGGTAAACCTGAAGAATGATAAGATTTACGAGAAGTCAGATTGGTCAGACGACCTCAAAACCTTCCGCAAGTACCTTCGCAATCCCGAGCTTGCATATTTGCGCCTCGATAAGGTGACACCCCGGTCAATGCCGCGTTCCAAGTTGCTGAACTGGTTTATGATGCGCGCCTTGAAGCTAGATCACACCAAACGCATCACGGCTCATGAGCTCAATCGATATCTTCCTACTCTTACGGGGCTAATTAGCAATATAGTACCGGTAGATAAGCATAACCTATAGACCTATATGTCTTTGAAGCATTTTCGTCCAAACTTGGCTGAGTTTGATGAGGCGTTGGATGCGACGGACTCTAGCGTAATCTGACAGGTATTTTGTGCCTTCGTGAAACGTACAGTTGGCTGCGAGGAGAAGTGGTTATTCCTGCAGGTTGTGCGGCTTCTCCCTCTTTTGGACTCGGTGGACGAAGAGATCGCGAATGAGTGCCTGGCGAAGCTTGGTTTAACCGTCCACAACGATGGCTAGGAATGCGGATCTGAAACTCATAGAGCGGAAGCCTGCGATCCAAATAGAAATCACTAATACATGCTATTGCAGCGAGAGTGAAGTGTGTCAGTATGGGTTGCATGGAACTGAAATTAAAATTAGTATAATTAGTATGGTAGTTCATATCGATCTTACATACCGCAGAGGTCTCCATTGCGCTAATCTTTCTGTTTCCCAATTTGGTGTCGCCTTCAACACGGACGTGAACTCAGATCACTTCAGAGATTCTGAGGACGCATAGAGCGTTTCGCACTCTGGTGTCCTTACGCATTTCGCCAAGCTCGTTCATTCAGCTACACTTTATCGGTAGACAGCTTGGGATGAGGGCACTTCAACCCGCAGTGAACGGTTGTATGACGTGTCCCGGGCAAGCACAATGCTTTAAGACCCCAACCTTGCTATTATGCTCGTTCATTTTCTATTCGGAGTGAGAGACGCAGACGTCCGCGAGCGGCCGTGCGTGGCACAATGCCAGCCCCGTGCAAACGCTCCTCCCGAGGTTGACGCCTACCGTTAACCTCGAAATTTTCTAAATCTCCTAGATCTCTCTCACTCATACACAATTGCCCTTTGTACTCATTTTCGTATGCTTGAACATCTCCTTCTAGCATTGACTTTGTACATCCCGCACGAGTAGCAGCTAAGCAGTTGATCTACTTTTCTGTCTTCCACTTCCTTGAACCGAGCCATACCGCAAGTCGTCACCTACAGTGACAGCTACACATACAATGGCTCGCGCACCAACTACGACCTCAAAGCTCGCGCCCGGCGCGCATTCTGCTACTCATAAACACCCCACCTCAGCCTCTTCAGTCTGCGACCACCCGTCAGCTATGGCACAACTCCAGGGCAAAATGCTCTCTTTCCAACCCGAGCAGCTGGACCCCGCACGAAGCAGGTCGATTCACCAACTAGGCGGACCGGCTCACATGCTCACGAACACCTACCAGAGCCCAGCGCCTGCTCAGAATGAGGAAGGCTGGGACGAGGTCGAGAATTTGTTCGTAGCCGAGCTAGACAACCAAAGCAGTGAGCAACCTGCGCAGGTGGTTCAAGCTGCGTTCGAGACACAACACACATATGCCAGCCAGGAGTCCACACAAGCCCACGGCCAGGCCAATTTCGCTGCAGCTAAGGCGCGGCCAAACAGCGCGCACACAAAACTTCACTACACGCCCGAGACCCGCCAGAAAGTCTCCATTCAGAGTGATCCGCATAGCACAGGACCGCGCGATATCGCGGGGCGGCCTGGATACCAATTGGACTTTGTGATGACGGAGTCTAAGGAGGTCACGATTCTAGCGGACGAAGATGTCGAAACCGCGAGCGAGTCAGGAGAAGATGTTGACGGCGATGAGACTGAGGCTGCAGAACTTCCAAGCAGCGACACCAGCTATCACGAGGAGACCGCGGACCGAGCGCCTGAGCAGAAGCTATACCTCCGGTTGACAAACTTGCGTCAGAACAGCAAAGGCTCACGGAAGCGGTCACACTCGAACCAGGAGTCAGTCGGCGATAGAGCTCGTTCGCTCAAGCGGGCCAAGCTGGACAACAATACCGAGCTGCCTAGCTCGTCGCTGTCTGCAACATCACCAGCTCCAAAGCGCAAGCCGGGTGCCTCTCCGAAGCAGAAGACCGCCCATAAGTCCCCGATCTCAACTCCGCGAAACAGTGAAGCTTATTCCAACGTTTCAGTGCCAGTCCCAAATTTGACATCTCATGAGCAACACCGTTTCCATGCAACGTTTGATGACCGCACCAAGCAAATCTTCGACCACTTGGTGGGACGAGCACTCAAGGTTCTTCCCGACATATCGGACGAGCAAGATGAGACTATCAAGTGGACCGCGAAGTCCCTCACCAACCTCTACATCTACAGTCTTACACAGGGCTGCACCAAGCTCTGCGATCTCGTCGCCGACCTGTGGATCCACGGCTTCCACGAGCGCGCGCGCGGCAAACCCTGCGGAGTGAGGCCATTCTGGATGGAGAACACTGCCCACACGGACCGCGAGCCTGACGATTACAAATGTCGCGGTATGCCTCCGAAGAAGAAGTGGCAGAAAGAGCTCGATCTACCTGAGCTCAACGACAACGTCACCGTCTTTCACCCCGAGCTCGTGAATCAGCTTTATCACCACACACCGCGGGACCACCCGGTACGCAACCTTTGGGCGGATTCGATTGCTCTAGGCGGCCCCACAGCTGAGAAGATCCTCCTCAGGATGCGCAAGAACGGAACTGAGTTCCATGAAGACTTCATCTGGGACGTCATGTGCACCTCGCTCCGCATGGCGCGCAAGAAGTTGACGCTAAGGATCGAGATGCTCGGCAAGGATGCGTGGTGCGAGCGTTACCATATCCACGGCAAGGAGACTCCGTGCCATCGTGCCGAGGCGGTGTGCAGCAAGGCGGGTCCGTCACGCGCGTCGACGCACGCGGTGGAGGAGGACGAGACTCTGTATGAGCAAGATGAGGGCAGGCGCGTTCGTTTCGAGGGCGGTGCCGGCCAAGGCGAGGACAATGCGATCAAAGTTGGCGACTACGAATCCGAGGAGGAGTGAGGATGGTTGGGTGGGTCGCTGCGAGTTTTCCTGTCTTTCAACCAGATTTGACGCTTGATTGAGCATCGGAACGGCTGTTTGTCTATATGCATGGTGGTTTGTTTATGGCAGTGAGTGCTGACGGAGTTTGTTCATGAGACGTATTCATAGCTTGAAGTTCGCCTCGACCTGCATATAGATGACAATGACGTTTGCATATGAAAATACTTCTTACAATTTCTTGATGCGCTGAGTAGAAGACAATGCCATTACCAAACCACAGCATCCAGGAACATTTCGAGACCGATCGTGAGAAGAAGGGAAGGTTGCTGCCCAAGAACACATGTTCTTCCACCATCCAATCACAGAAGAGCTGCGCCACACGCCACACGCCACACCGGCGTCATCGGTCCCCCGAGATCTCCGATATCTCACCTCCCACACCACGACACGCACGCTTCTCTGCCTGGCTAGACGCATCACCAGTAATCATTCCGTTATGCGCATACCCCTCTGGCGAATTCTCGAACCTTCTCGCATCTGACAAACAAGATGGTTGATTGGAGTCGCCGGCCGTGGTAGCGCGTTTTGGCTTGACCTAGTGTGTGGCGAGATGGTCGGCGTATGTATGCTTGCCCGTGCGAATGGCAGCCTACGAAGTGCGCATTACTATATAGAGCAGAAAAATATGGCTGTAGTATCTTCATCTATTCATCCAATACTAAATCAGACAAACTTTCAATTTCAGAATGCCTTCAGTACAATACATGAACAACTCCGCACCATTCTGGGACTGGGTCGCCAGCCTAGAGCAGGATGGTATGAACCATCCTTGGTTCTCGCAGAACCAGAATCAGCACGGCGAGAACGAGCGTGAACGCAGCGACGAAGAACGCACTGGCCGCCCGTCGTTTGGGCCGTGGGGATGGGGGTTCCCTGGGTTCGGTGGGCGAGCGTTCCCGCATCATGGCCCGCCGCCTCATGGTCACCACGGCGAAGGCGAGGAGAAGGACAATGAGAACGAAAACCGCGAGAAAGAGAAGGAGAAGGGCAAGGACGACGACAAGAACATGGAGGACGCCAATGACAAAGGCGAGGGCCCATCCGGCAGCGGCTCCGAGACCGAAGGCCGTCGCGGCCACGGACGCTGTGGCCCTCGACGCGGCCGTCACGGCTGCGGAGGACCTCGAGGCTTTGGCGGTCCTGGACGTCACGGCCACCATCACGGTCGGCGAGGAGGCTTCGGCCCCTGGGGACGGGGAGGTTTCGGACCCGCTTTCGACCCCTTCGCTTTCGCCAGCTCCTTCTTGGACCCGCAGTCCACCAACAAGGACGAAAACGCTGACTTCACACCCGAAGCCGACATCTTCGACACGCCTACCTCGTTCGTGGTACACGTCTCGTTGCCAGGCGCGAAGAAGGAAGACGTTGGCGTGAATTGGGATGCTGAGAAGTCAGAGCTCTCGATTGCCGGTGTGATCTATCGCCCAGGGGATGAAGAATTTCTCAAGACGTTGGCGATAGATGAGAGGAAGGTTGGTCCTTTTGAGAGGAAGGTGCGACTAGGCACGCGGGCTAACCCTGCCGTTATCGATGCGGATGGCATCAGTGCTAAGCTGGAAGATGGTGTGCTGAGGGTGGAGGTGCCGAAGCTGGGAGACAACGGGTTCGTCGAGGTGCGAAAGGTGGACATCGAGTAGGGATGGCAACATGATCGAAAGGGTGTTCCGGGTTGCAGCTAGGCTTGAGTAATATTTCGTACGTTTGAGGATAAATAGGTAAAATATCGGGAAAACTGTTGATTTCGCATATCAATGACCTATTCTGCATACAGAGTGATGATCAAAACCTCGCCAAATCTATCGCAAGACACTCGCTCCCCTCCCTCGCTCTCCTTTGTCCCAAATCCTGTACGACACAACAGCACCATTCCACACCAAAACAATCACATCACATCAAACCACAACTCTGCCTCAGAGAAGATTCCATCGTCAACACCCCCCACATAGCACCGCACCCCCCCCCCCCCCCCCCCCCCCCCCCCCCCCCCCCCCACAACCCTTTGCTCTGCATCGGCCGCTACCGACGCGCACGCAGGGGATAAGCGTACGTGCCTCCACCAAGATACCCATGATCTCGCAGCTACGTGTCGACTAGGCTTGCGCCATGGTCATCGACCGCTGATCTCACGCCAGGTTGTAGAGCTTGGACTCGGAGCGCAGGTGTGTGCAGAGTTGCCAACAATCAATCAATCAAAAATTCGGGCTGAGATTGATTTGATTGATCGTCGAGGACCTCGAGTTACTGATTAATTAATTAATAGTTAATTTTAAGGCTTTTTAATTAATAATTAATTAATTAATTAATCGAAAAATCGCGCTAAGATAAAATGTGTATAGCATAAGCTAGACAGGGTTATCCTACTGCGATACCTAATAGATATCGTGCATCTCGAGCTCTGAGAGCTCTACTAGGAGCTCGCCGTCCGGGGTCTCCTGGGGTAGAGAGTATCCAGCTCTTAGCCAACTCCGTACGCACGTGATTGTGGAGAGCATTTAAGGGCTTATTTTTTAACGTTTTAGCTCTATTATATCGCTAACCTTAGAAAATATTCTCTTACAGTAACAAGAGGACGCTAGGATTAAGAGGAGATTAATAGCAAACTAAGAAAGGCAGGAATATCGATTGCGGAGAGATACCTAATACCTAATAGGATCTATATAGTATACGTGATCCTTAGGGACGCTAAGTTTGTTATGCCACTAGCGATTAAACTTATTAATACTATTAATAAGTAGAGTAAAAGTTTTAGCTCTTAGAGGCTTAATATATAACTCAGCGTAGTTATTAATATTACTAACGCGCTGTCAGATGGTATAATAAGTAGATGTTAATGCAACTTGATAGTATTTATTGTTTTTTTCTTGTATTCTCCACTGTGTTCAGTTGGTTTCGGATATTTTGCTAGTGTGCCAAGCCAAGTGGTCCCTGCTCGATTGTACAGATCTGACCTCACCGCAGCTTATTCTATCTAACACGCGCTTTACTCGTTTACGCGTAAGAGAGATAATAGGGCAGGCGTCCTCTAATTTATATATAGCCTAGAGCTCTTAGAATTACTAATTAGCTTAATTAAGCTAAACTTTGTACTCTCCAGTCCATGCGTTAACAAAGTAGTACTTGTAGTAAGAGTAAAGGACTATAGAGGCGTAATAAATAAGCGTCTTTTTAAGGAGCTTGTAATACTTTAAGAGCTTTAAGTAGGCTATAGTTACGTTAATCTTTAAGTAGTCCTCTAGAGCGTCGGGCTTATTAAAATTAATATCTTAAAAGCTCTTAATAAGCTGCTTAAAGTAGGAGAGAAGGTACTTAAAAGTAAAATATACTTTATAAATTATACTAAAATAGCTAGAGTCGCCACGGCCTTTAAGTCTCTTTGTAGCCTCCTTTAAGGGCTAGAGGACTTTAATATACTAACTAATTATGGCCTAATTAGTAGCGGTAAGGCTTTTTATAGGTACTCTATTAACAGGAGCCCTACCACGCGCGTAAGCTAAGGACTTATCCTATAGCGCCTTCTTTACCCTATAATTAATAAGAGTATTAATTACGCGGTAGAGGAGGACTACTCTCTTTATAAAGTTAAGGTAGCTATTCTAGCGAGTAATAATAGGCTTAATAGGTTTAAAGAGCTATAGAGGCTCTCCTACCTCGCGTGTTAAACGTTAAAAGTTATTAAAAAGGTTATATTGCTAAGGCGTTAATATTAAGTGTATAACGTCTATAAAGACTCTAATAGGGCCCTTTTCTTGCCACTCGCGTAGGTATTTCTCCTCAAGTCTAAACTATAAGGTGTTGTTATTAAAGGCGTCTTTATTAGTTCTAAATATTATAGTTTGCCCTACTAAGTTAAGCGAGTAAGGTAAGTAGTAGAGGCGTTAGTCCTATAGGGTAAAGCTATAATAGGCGCCTAGCGCCTTAAGGGCTATATTATTATTTATTATATTATTAAGTATAAAGTACCTAACTAAGCTGCTGTTAATACTAAAGGCCTATAGCGTTTTAATAATAACTATAGCGACTTTCTCGCCTATATGCGCACTACTAAGTTAAGGGAGGGCAAGAGGCAGGTTATAGAGCTTACCACGACTATTAATGTAGTAAGCAATAAGCCTATAAAACGCACTTTTACTACCTTTTATAGACTAGCTATTAAAGCTAATATGGATTTTGCTAAGAGCGCAAGCAAGCTTAGTTTATATATAAGGCTATAAATTTGCGTATAACTTTTATAGGAAGGTAGTAATAGTTATATAGCTTTAGAAAGTAGCTAGCTTAGCCTCTAGGTTAGCAGCGCGTAAGAGCTTTTAAAAGAATAGCATTTCTACTTCGCGTAGTAAGTAATTATTCTTAGTAAGCTAGCTAACTAGAGTAAGTTAAAAACGCTATTAATTAAAGTTTCTTAAGGCGTTAGACACCTCTTACGGCACGCTAACGCTGGCGCTTATAAGGCTAGCGAGAGTACGCTGCCCTAACTCTAATAGAGTTAACTATTTGCCCGGGCGAAAGTGCCCATGGCCTGGCCGTCTCTACTCTACATGGTTCCATGCCAACGATGTAGAGCTTGTCGTCTCTTTAATAAATTAATTACTAGGTACTTTGTGTATATAGTAATAGTGGCAAACGAAAAATATACGCTGTATATTTACCTAGAGAGCGACGCGATACCCGTAATTATAGAGCAAGGACTTCTTAAACCTCTACGTACGTAGAGGCTTTATATACTATAGTAACCTTACCTAGTTAATACCATTAAAGTTATTAGTAAACTAAGCGTTAAATTCGAGCCTAAGGCTGTTAGAGCTAGGTAAGGAGGTAACTAAGGGAGTAGTGGTAGCCCTACTTAACGTAGCTTAAAAGGACAGCGTTAGTGTCTCTAGTAGCCTACGAAAGGGCGTTAATACGTTTAAGGGCCTTAAGAGCGTATTAATTAAGAGTAAAGACCTTGCGTTAAAAGCTATAGCGTTAAAGTCCCGGAGCTTAGTCTTAAAGCTCTAGCTACTCTAAGTTACTAGCGGGTCCTATGTACTCTTGTCCGATTACATGGCCCCTTACACACACGAAGGTAGCTGGCGCAACCCTACACAAAGAGACTTTGCCAGCAGTCCGGTTCATCCGCACGATTCCGGGCGGGACAAAAGGCGACTCTCCTTACTCAACGGAAATAGATTAGCGTCTTAACGTGAGACGTAAGGATAAAAGAGCCTTACATTCTTGCAAAGACACATAAAAAAAAAGAATCAATTACTTTTCCATCTCATCAAAAACACCCTTTAATCTGACAATTAAGAGTCTCACTGCCTCAACCAATACTGCCTTAATTAAGCCAATCACAATGGCTCTATCGACCCTCAGAGATCCTACAGTTATCCTGACCGATTACACAAATTACACGCCATGGCTAAAACAGCTTAAAACAAGATGCCAATTCCTAAAGGTCTAGAATATTATTAACCCAGCGCTAATAGATAAACCAAAACAGAAACCCGCGATGCCGGTGCCGCCGCTAATAAGCAACTACCAATCAAGCGCCGCCTACATGACCGCGAACCCAAATAACGTGCCAATATTGCCATCCCATCTATCAACGGCAGGTGCGAAAGCATACAAAGATAATAGCGACTATTATAAAGAACGGCTCGAGATCTATAAGATTACAGACCAAGACTACCAAGAACAAGAGGCAGACCTTAATAAGGTGATCACCTTTCTCTAATCAACAATCTCCGTACACCTGCAGAGTAACTGCTGCATCCCTAGAGGTACAATAAAGCAATAGATCAATAACCTCACGATCACAGTTAGGGTTGACCATCAAGACAAACATCAACGAGCAAGGGCAAGATACCAAGAAGCCCTTAAGCCAATAAGAATAGCCAGATCATAGGCTACATGGCTATCTAAGTACGATCATGCAGCCACAGAAGCAGAGACTAATCAGGTCCTAGAGCTTCAAAGGCTAGACTCAGTCAAAGAAGACTTCATAAAGGCAGTTATCTATGTCGCACCCATGTAGGTAACGACCTTCCAGCAACATGGAAGCAGAGATGCAGCTATCTTACGAAAGAATACAATAAAACTCTTCCAAGACCACATGATCCTGCAGCACCCGATCAAGGGCAAACAAAAGGGCGCTTTTGCTACTGCAGGTTTATCTCTCGCTAACGGTGGTGAATCCACCTAGGCCACAGACAGGGACGCCTCTCTTGTGGATAAAGCAGCATCATCTAAAAGTCGGAGAAGACCTCGGAATCATAAACAACAAAACGATAGTCAACGTACCAAATCTAAGCAGTCGCCTTAGAGCCTTAAGCTAATAGCAGTTAGTGGCAATCATTACCCTACTTGTAAACTACGCCATAGTCTTCAAGACTATTTCTATGCCTTTCCAGACAAGCAGCCAGACTAGTTCAGAGCGAACCCTCTTATGGTAAAGCTAGTCAAGCTTAGGCTAGAACATGATACCAACTTCTAAGAGAAGTTAAGAATAGTGAAAAGACTAAAGTCTTAAACACCTAGAATTAAATCATCGCATACTCCCACTCCAACTCAAATCACTAAGGCTAATAATAAGTGACTAGATGGACGCAAGATTACTAAAATCCTAGCGAGCTTTAAAGCTACATCTGTCTACACTAACCTAAACACGTACCCATTGCGATGCTTAGCCATACTCGATTCAGGCACAACTTGCCATATCTTTAACGACATCGATCGCTTTGTCTCCTACCAGCCACCGGCGCCGGGAGACTTCATATGGGCAGGGAATACGCAAATATGGATTAAAGGATACGAGAGTGTCTATCTTAACGTATAGAGTGCAAGCGGTAATTAAATAATACAGCTAGACAATATCGCCTATTGCCCTAACCTGCTCTGCAACCTTGTATCGTTCCGATTACTCCGGAGGCAAGGCCTTTGGTGGGACACAAGGGCAGACCCAACAACTCTAAAGAGAAGAGACAATACTGTACTAGCAGAACTTTAAGAGTTGCATAGATAGTAGGTGCTAGAACACAGGACAAGGCCAACAGGTGGTACTCCTACTAAAGCTGCGCATGCCACCCACAAGACCAACACACGCACTAAACGAAGACCGTAGAGGGTAGATACATTAACCTAGCACTAACGATTAGGCTATTCAGGCCCTTAGGCTCTCGAACATCTCGTATAGCAATCTAAGGGAGTGAAGATTAAAGGCCTACCCACTGTTAAGTGTGACGCCTGCGGCAAAGCAAAACTAAAATGGCAAATACGCCGGCAAGCCAGAGACCTAACTAAAGGCCCCGGTAAGCGAGTCGCAATCGATTTTCACGACTACGAAGCAGATAGCTTAACAAGAGAGAAGAGCTAAATGCTAATTACTAATCGATTCTCTAGCTTCGCATAGGACTTCTACTTTAAGGATAATCGCCCAGCACGATCTATTATTAAGTAACTTAGCACCTTTATACTATTTATAAGAGTATAATACAATGTTACGGTGAAAGTAATTAAATCCAACAACAAGATCTTCTCTGTTAAGGCAGACGTTGAGAAGTGGTGCTTAGCATAAGGTATTAGAATCGAGCCTTTAGCACCTAATACTTAAGCACAAAATAGAGGGGCTAAACGCTTAGGGGGTGTAATTAAGGAGAAAGCGCGTGCGATGCAACTTAACTCTAACCTACCTTAGTAGATATGGCCTAAGATCACCCGAGCTGCAGTCTACCTCTATAATTAAACCCTAAACTACGCCAATCGATGGCGATCACCATACGAAGTGTTCTTTACGATAGTAGCTCTTTAGAATAGCGTTGTCACTTAACCGAAGAAGCCTAATTAAGCTTACTTAAAAGCCTATGGCTGCAAAGCCTTCGCCATGACTAATAACACCAAACGTGGCAAGAGCAAGCTCCAACGGCTGGACCCCAAAGCTTAGATAGGCTATCTAGTTGGCTACAGATCAACCAATATCTAGAGGATATGGATCCCCTCCCTAGCAAAGACAATTAGTACTCGTGACGTAATATTCGACGAGGATACTGTGTTCTCAGGCAAAACTAAAGACCTAATAGACAACCTTATGCACAGCACATTAGAAGAAATAGTAGCCTAGGTACGATTAGTAGAGTTACCTCCCTCACCTTAACAAGAGCAAGCCACCAAGTCCTTCTTTAAAGATGAGACAATTAGTGAAGCGTTAGAGGAAGAGGTTAAAGGAGCTCCTAAGTACAGGCAAGGTAGGAAAGCTAGGTACAAATATCTAACGCCTCCCTTAACGCCGCTACTAGTAACACTCCTTGCACAATTAATGGCAAGAGATAATTAGCTTAAACTATCGCTAGTAGTGTAAACAGGGCAGTTACAAACAAGCCCATAGGCCGCAGCCTTTATAGCAGGCACCGAAGCCGGCAGTAGCGGCAAATACAAGGGCAAGGCTCTCGATAAGGCGCAGCTTCGACGAATAATCACATCAGGCAAGAAACCACATCGAAGTGTACTCCCAAAGCCACCCACATGTCGAAGCAAGCTCGAGGATCACCCACTCTATGATATGTGGAAGGAAGCCAAGCGATCTTATCTCCAGAGCCACAAGGAAATAAAGTCCTAGAGTGAGGTTATAGCAGCTCTAATAAGAGCATTAGGTTATCAGATTCTCGACTGCATGTAGGTATATACCTATAAGTTTAATAAGCACTATTAATTACAGAAATGCAAGGCGAGATTAGTGGTGCGAGGCGATTAATAGTAGCACCTCAACTCACAAGAAACCTATGCCGCAACGCTGGCAGGACGATCATTTCGCATGCTCATGGCAATAGCTGCACGATTTGACCTAGAACTAATTCAATACGACGTCACGAACGCCTTCGTACATGCAAAGCTCGATAGAGAGATCTACATGAGGATGCCCCGCGGATATACGCGAGTAGGCACAGTCCTGCAATTGCATAAGGCGCTCTATGGATTACGTATCTCTCCATTACTATGGCAGAGGGAGTTCACATCTACGCTCCGCAACATGGGCTTCACCATAGTCCCCTATAAGCTGTGTTGTCTTATCAAAGATGGCCTTATTCTTTTCTTTTACGTGGACAACCTGATTATCGCCTACCACAAGAATTAAGAGCACGTAGCTAAAGGAGCTATAGTAAAAATAAGTACTAAGTTCTCCCTTACTGGCGGGAAAGATCTGCAGTAGTTCCTAGGGATTAAAATTATTAGGAATCGCCTAAACAGAAAGATTTGGCTTTTACAAGCCTTATACATTGATAAAATATCGCGCCTTATTAATCACCATGAGATTCGCCACGATACCCTAATAGCAGCAGTTAAACTGCTCCCACGCTTAGGGCTTGCTAGCAAGGCTGAAGTCAATCGATATCAGCGAAAGATAGGATCAATCCTCTACGCTGCGGTGACCACGCGACCAGATATTGCCTTTACAAGCTCCCGATTATCACGATTCCTATCTAACCCAGGCAAAGAGCACCAAGCAGCTGCCGATCGAGTTCTCCTCTACCTTGCTAATACCAGATCATTAGGCCTTCAGCTTAGGGGTGCAGATACTTTAGAAGTGGCGAGTAACGCGTCCTTTGCCAATAATACGCTCGACCGCAAGAGCTCGCAAGGATACATTATTAAACTATTTAGCGGCCTAATTGCCTGGAAAGCAAACAAGCAGGACACAGTTACTACATTAATAACTAAAGCTAAATTGCTAGCACTATCACAGGTGGCGAAGGAGGCTCTATTCACATCCTAATTACTAAAGGAGCTAAAGATTAACCTTAGCGATTCCCTTATCACGATTAATTGCGATAACTAGCAAACAATCCGACTTGTCACCAAAGAGATCACCAAGCTACAGACAAAGCTCCGTCATGTTAATATCTATAATTACTAGCTAAGATAAGAAGTCGCATTTGGGATAATTAAGGTGGACTATTAACGATTGGAGGACATAGTTGCGGATAGACTTACAAAGGCCCTGCTAGCTAATAAGTGGAGCAAGTTCCTGGATAAATTAGGACTTGCAGAGATTAAGGACATAATTACGAATAAAGAAGTTAATCTGCTCGAGCTAGAGCAAAGGATAGAGGCCTTTGAGATTAAACCAAGATAGGACTATCTAATCACTAACGAATGGTCTCCAGCTTGAGGATAAGCCCAAGCTAAGGGGGTGTGTCCAATTACATGGCCCCTTGCACACACGAAGGTAGCTGGCGCAACCCTACACAAAGAGACTTTACCAGCAGTCCGGTTCATCCGCACGATTCCGGGCGGGACAAAGGGCGACTCTCCTTACTCAACGGAAATAGATTAGCGTCTTAACGTAAGACGTAAGGATAAAAGAGCCTTACATTCTTGCAAAGACACATGAAGAAGAAGAATCAATTACTTTTCCATCTCATCAAAAACACCCTTTAATCTGACAACTCTATAAGCCAGGCGCGACGACTAGTGACGCTACTAGCCTTTTTATTATACTTAGAAAGCTCCTTTTGCTTTTATTTCGTAAACCTAAGGCTATTATATACGTGTAAGAGAGAGGGTGCGAGAGAGTGTAGGAGGAGGGTAGGAGAGAGTATTAATAGAAAGGGCAAACGCGCTAAAATTAAGGTATTAAGCTAGCTAATTACCTAATTAGGAAATTACTAAAAACACTAAATAACTAACACTAATAATACGTATAATTAACTATACTTATTAATATTACTGCTTTAAAAGGCCTTCTTAGCGTTAAATACGGCGTAAAAATAGATTAAAAGAATCAATCAATCAATCAAAAAAATAGGAAAAAACTAAACTGATTAATTATGGAGAGAGAGAGATTGATTTAATTGATAGGATCAATTTGAGCAAAAATACTAATTGATTGATAGATTGATTGATTATTGGCAACTCTGGGTGTGTGTGTGGGGAGGGATGGGGGTGGTTTGGAATAAGAATTTGTTGCATCTTTGGCTTTTTGGGGGGAAAGGAAGGGGGGACGTACCTTAGGTGTGAAATGGAAATGGGAATGGTTGAGAGGGTGGAGAGCGTTGTTGTTGGATGGAGAATTGGTGAGGGAGGATTGACATACGCGTGGCGCGTCCTCGAACAAGGCGCGAATTGCACTAGTCTAGATTAAGATTAGCGCGATGAGATGATGCGATGACGTCACGTGATAATTAATAGTCAAAACTTCCGTGCAGGTACTTAAGAGCTTCTGTATCCCCCGCATGGCCAAAATCTACCGTACACGGGCCACATTAAAATGGCCAATCAGGAGAGCTGCTAAGTAAACACTAAATCTATATTATAATATTAGTAATTTCTATTTACTAGCTAAAATATGCCTATTTTAAAATTATATACATCTATAAACATGCTAAAAGCTACTAGCCTGTTTACTAATAACTTTAACTTTGTAAATGTTAAGATCCGATCTTACAGGCACTTGGCTAGGCTCCAGAGCGCCTATGGTCTTATGGTGACCAATGGAGGTACAGTACCTGGAGGTCACGTGACTGCTCGCTGCGCTCGACACGAGCAAGTCGAGCAGACGTAGAAGCCAAGACCTCTGCTCGCTGCGCTCGACTCGAGCATGTCGAACAGGACAAGTATATAGGAACGCAAGAAGGAGTCTCTCTTCTACTTGTGTTCAACCTGTTTATTAATCTATCGTTTGGATCTGAATAAGCAACCTTGTTGATTTGATTGTGCTGTACACACCTTCGATACCAACGTCCTTAGTAACAGGCGCAAGCTATCACTACAACCCTTTCCCGTCCTACTAGTACCCCTGCCCGAGAACCAACCTTAGCCCCTTGGAGAATAGCTACCTCTTTGGGATCTTAAAAGTAAAATATATAAAATTTAAAAAATTTAACGCTAAAAAGCCTAATTTACTAATAAATTTACTACCTAATTAAAAATTTCTTAACGTTAATAATTTACCTATTTTTAGAAAGGCTAACTTACCTAAAGGTATTAATTATAGTAATCTAATTACTTTATTTAATTTATACTTTTTTACTAATATTATAGACTATATAGTATACTATATAAATTAACATGCTAAGGCGCTCTAAGCAGCGATGCTTAGTAATTACTATAATTAGAAACTAATATTTCTAGTAAAGCTTTATATATACTTTTAATTATTATTTATATAGGCGTCTACTAGGAGTCCTTATTAGTAGAGTGTTAAAAAAAGGCTACTAAAACGCTCTTATATATAAAATTAATAAGTTTATATCCCGCTAGCGTTAGTAGTAGCTAAATTAATACTTATACTATACTAAGATAGAGTAGAGCTTTTACTTCTTATTTAGCTACGTCTAAAATCTCTTTTAGCTACTTTATAAGCGCTTACTTTTATATTAAACGCCTAATAAGCACCTTTATATTAATAAAGTAATTATAAGATTTATTAGACGCGCGTTAAAAAAAGTAATAATTAAAATAAAGCCTATACTTAAAGGCTATAAGATCTAGTATCTAGTAAATAATAAAATAATACTTAACTAGCTTTTTTATGCCTATAGTAAAAGACCTAACGTACATGCATAGCGAGTGGCCGGGCATAGCGAGTGGCCGGAAATGCCAAGACCCCATCAAAATCTACACTCTACACAACAGTACAGAACGCGTATAAATAGTTATAAGAAATTATAGTAGGCTAATCTACTTAGAATCTACTTCTACTTCTCTTTTATATGTACGCGAATTATGCCTAGCCTTATTATAGCGTCTATAGTGCTATTAAGTTAATTTACCTTTATTAGCGCGCGCCCTTTTTTTTACCTTCTTTCTATTACTTTACGCTATAAGGTCCTTTAGGGTAGCTAGTTACTAGCTATTAGTAGCTATAAGGACTCTTTTCTACTATAAGTACTTTCTTTTATATAATTTCTATTACGTAGTAGCCTTATTAGTGGTTTAAAGCTTAGCGTTACGCTTAGTTATTAATACTAAAAAATATACTATTAGCTTAGCGCCTTTTATAAGCTTTTTAACTACTTTAACTATACTTATTAGGGAACTTTTTAGGTGCCTTTAAATTTTTTCTTTTACTAGCGTTAATTACGACCCTAATTCTAGGGTATTACTTAGTATTTATAACTACTACGTACTATTACGTATAGTATAAGGCGAAGGCGTACGTAGACGCACATTAAGCTTTAATATTATTACTTTTAGGTGAAGGGGAATAAGGTTAGCGCCTTAAAAACTTTTTTAAATATTACTTTAAGTAATTATAGCTTTAAAAGTAGTAATAAAGCAAGGTAAGAACTTAATTTTAGTAATATACGTAATGTTACGAACCAGAAGCAAGATGACGAAGGATGGGCGCTTATAAGGAAAAGACAGCTAAGGAACAGGTTACAAGCACGCTAAGGAGCTAATCTTAAGGTTATATAACTACTTAGTTAATTAGTAGTACTAAGCAACTAAGCAAGGCACGTAACTACTTAGTTAATTAATAGTACTAAGTAACTAAGTAAGTAAGTATATATATAAGATAGGTTTCCTTTATACGCTCCTTATAACGTACATGCATAGCGAGTGGCCGGGCATAGCGAGTGGCCGAAAATGCCAAGACCCTATCAAAACGTTCTACTACAACGCGATGTCTTAACAACGCAATAAACTACCTAAATTAAAAGAGGCTAGATTATAGCTTGCGCTTTAAGCTATTAAAAGAGACGCGCTACTTTTAATTTCACGTGCTATAGTAGTTTATAGCGTTGTTAAAAGAATACTACGATAGAGACGCGCTAGAACTACCTTTTAACGCGACTACGCACCTAACTTAATAAGACTTACTATAAGAGAGGAGTAGGTAATTATATAGTATATACTTAATCTAGATGCGCGAGGGTTTCTGCCCTAACTTGCTACTATAAAAGATATAGCTAATTCTTTACTAGCTACACGCCATAACGAGCTAGTTAGTTAAAGGTAGCCTTACTACTTTATTAAGCGCTAGCTAGAGCTCTAAGTTAAGTTTAATTAAAAGTATAACTATAAGAGAGCCTTCTGTGAGGATCCTGAAGTTATACAGGGCTGGTTCCGGCTTGTAGAGAATACTAAAGCCAAGTATGGTATCCTGGATAAAGATACCTACAACTTTAATAAGACTAGCTTTATAATAGGCATAATATTAATAGGAGCAATTATTACAGGCTCTAAGCATTAAGGCAAGCTAAAGAGTGTATAGCAAGGTAATTAAAAGTAGATAATAGCTATTTATGGCATTAACGCGACAGGGTGGGCGATCCCACCCTTCCTTATCTTTCAGGGCAAGCACCACCTCTCTGCCTGGTACCAAGAGAAAAATCTACCTCGCGACTGGGTTCTCGCAGTCTCTAAGAATGGCTAGACAAATAACAAGCTTAGTCTATAGTGGCTAAAGCACTTTGACGCGCATATAAAAGAGCGTACTATTAGTAGCTATTAGTTACTTATTATTAATAGCTACGAGAGCTATAACTTGCTTGAATTCTAGCAATACTGCAAGGATAGGAAGATTATTACTCTCTATATGCCTCCACATTCGTCGCACCTCCTGCAGCCACTAGATGTGGGGTGTTTCTCGCCGTTAAAGAAGGCATATAGGCGCCAAGCCAAAAATCTAATGCGCAACTATATCACGCATATTACTAAAATTAAGTTCTTACCTTATTTTATTACTACTTTTAAGGCTATAATAACTTAAAGTAATATCTAAGGAGGCTTTTAAGGCGCTAGCCTTATTCCCCTTAACCTAAAAGTAGTAATATTAAAGCTTAGCGTTCGTCTGCGTACGCCTTCGCCTTCTACTATACGCGATAGTACGTGGCAGTCGCAGACGCCTAGCAACACCCTAGAATTAGGGTCACAATTGACGCTGGTGAAGGAGAAGATTCAGAGGCACCTAGATAGCTCCCTAATAAGTATAGTTAAGGCAGTTAAAAAGCTCGTAAAAGGCGCTAAGCTAATAGCGTATTTTTTAGTATTAATAATAAAGCGTAACGTTAAGCTTTAAGCTACTAATAAGGCTGCTATACAACGTAAATCGCATAAGAGAAAGCGACTATAGTAGGAAAGGGTCTTTATAACTACTAATAGCTAGTAACTAGCTACCCTAAAGGACTTTACGGCGCGTAGTAATAAGAAGAAGGTAAAGAAGAGGGTGCGCGCTAATAGAGGCAAATTAACTTAATAGCGCTATAGACGCTGCAGCGAGGCTGGGCATAATTCGCGCACGTGTAAAAAAGAAGTAAAAGTAGATTCTGAGTAGATTTGCCTACTATAATTTTTTATTACTATTTGTGTGCGTTCTGTACTATTGTGTAGAGTGTAGATTTTGATGGGGTCTTGGCATTTCCGGCCACTCGCTATGCCCGGCCACTCGCTATGCATGTACGTTAGTTAACTTATATATTTTCTATACGAGTACGTTCTCTTATATAAACTAATAGTTATTTTATTTTATTATAAAATTAAATTATTTAGCCTCGCGCTAAGTGTCGTATTAACTTATATTATTAAATAATTTATAAAGTACTATAATACCTTACTACCTTAACTTAGATTAAAATAAGGTGTAAGCGCCTTATAATACTTTAACTACCTTATAGTATAATAGTAAGACCTAGTTTAAGCACTATAGCTCTAGCACCGAAAGAGAAAACTTTAAAAAAGATAATTATTAAATAAGTAGCTTAGATAGCCTAGCTTTAGAAAATTATTAACTAGATAAGCAAGAAGATAAGTAAATAAAAAGATATAAAATATTAATTAAAAGTTTTAAAGCTTAAATTTTACTCTAGGAAAAGCTATTTAGGAACGTTCCTAACGCAGATAAAACTATTTATTTATTATAACTTAAGGAGGTTTAATATAGAATAAGATAAAATTCTAGTTACTTATATAAATATATAGGACAAGGCAGCCGCATAGGCTAGACTAATAATAGATAATTTTTTTAAAAATAGTAGATTAGAAGATTATAATTTAGACGCTACTAAGGATGCCTTTAAGAACTAAGAATTCTTTTATAAGGCTATAAAAAAATATTTAGTATTATTAATAAAGAATACTAAGCTAAAATACGCCTCTAACGCCTATATTAAAAGAAGTTAGTAGTACTCTATACGCTAGAGTTTAAATAGATTATAATAAAACTTAATAAATAGGGAGAAGCCCTACTTATAATTACCTACTATAATAAACTAAAGGAATTAATTAAGGATAAACTAGTCTACTAAGGAAAAGCAGATAATCTAGAAAAACTTATTAATAACGCTATTAAAATAGATAATCGCCTGTATAAGTAAAAGCTAGAGAAGTAGTATAGTACCTAACTACTTTTTAGGAAGGAAAACAACACCAAGCTAGTAGGAAGGGACTAAGACGGAGACGTTATTTTAACTAACGAAGCCTAATAGTACAGGAAAAAGAATAGCAAAGGAAAATAGCTATATAAGTTAAGAAAAGCTTACTAGGGCAGAAGTGGCATCTCGCAAGAAGAGCGAGAATGGAGGTTTAAGGATAAAGCCTGCCTCCGTTGTGGCAAACAGGGTCACTTCGCCAAGGATTGCGAAGGTCAGGAGACTAAGGTTAATACGACCAACCTCCTACGAGTGGCCATGGCCACCCTCACGCCAGCAAAGGCGGAAGAGATAGACCTCACACAAGAGATCCCAGAACTAATAAAAGAATGGGGAGAGGGACGAAAGACCCTCCACGAATACCAGATCTTCCAACGACTGGTAGATGACACCTGCTGGATGTGCAGCAGCACGCTACATCACTTGTCTTAGTGCGAGACGAAGGTGATCGTCCAAGGACCACATGCGTGGGACGCTTATTGGCTTGCCAAAAAACTACAAGGACCCCTGAAGCAGTACCTACGCCAGGTCACGATACAAGAATAATACGCACATGCCAAGTGGTGGCAATGCACACGAAAAGGATGCTAATAGCACTTTAAGGCTAGAGTTAAAGCCTTTTACTTTCTAGGAGGCTTAGAACACTATTGTTAGGTTCCATCTAGGATAGCTGGTCCTAAACGGGCTATGGTTGGTTCTCGGGCAGGAGTACTAGTAGGACGAGAGAGGGTCGTAGTGATAGCTTGCGCTTGTCACTAGGGCGTTAGTATCGAAGGTGTATACAGCACAATTAAATCAACAAGGTTGCTTATTCAGATCCAAACGATAGATTAATAAACAAGATTAAACACGAATATCCGGGAGGGATATTCGAGCTCTCTATATACTACGTGAATCCTGCCATCCTCTATCTTCCTGCCATCCGGGATGGCTTCACCATCCGGGACGGTCTCGCCATCCAGGATAGTTACACCATCCAGGATAGTTTTGCTTGGCGGGATGGCATGTCACGTGACCTTAGCTGAACAGCCCCGCCGAGTGTTACCCTTGCTGAGGACCCGTTGGCCCTCCGCGTCTCGTACATGTTCAGATCCTAACATCACCTCCCCTCTTTCAGATAGCGTCCTCGGTATCCTCGTTCCGCGCCCCCTGGCTGCAGATACGGTCGTCGCATATAAATACTCGCGTGAGTTGCTGTTTTCGCGTCCTGGCCTTAATACCTTCCTGACCATGCCTAAGGATCCTAAGCCCCGTAAAGCGCGTGCGCCTCGCAAGAAGACTTCGACCTAAGAGCAACACGATCGCGCCGTTCGTATTCGCGAGTCGTTAAAGGAGATAGTGTTTCGTTGTGAAAGGTGTACAAAGAAGAATTTGCGATGTTTCGTGGATACCGCATCCGGTCGTTGCGCTGGCTGTATTGCTGCGCATGCTAAGTGTGAGCTGTACGTTCCTGAAGAAGAATGGGAAAAGGTAGAGCAAGAGAAGCGTAAGAAAGAGCTTGCGGTTGCTCGTGCGGAAGCTCTCTTGGCTCAAAGTAGATTAGAGTTGTTAGAGGTGAAGAGTCGTGAACAAGAATTTGCTCGTCGTGATTTAGCGATAGCAAAGGTTCATTAGAGTCAAGGGGCTAATGCTCAGGATAAGGTGTAAGAGACGGAGCGCTCGAGTGCGGTCGCTCCGTTCCAAGACAATTTCCTCGCTAATCCGGGCTAGTTACAGGCCAACAATCTCCTTCCTAATCCACCAATAGATCTTCTTCTTAATAAGTTTCTATCTAGTTCTCCTCCAATCGTTTCTGGTTCCTTCTCGTGGTCTGACGATAGTATTATGCCAACATTTAGCAATAGTTATTAAGGTTTACTTCTAGTTCTTATGTGTCTTCTAAGTGTAGATATCCTTTCTACTTAATTAAGTAGGTTCGTGGCTAATCCGTGTGTTGTAGTATCTTCTCGACTTCGAATTCGGTTTCCTCCTCTGGCTGGTGATAGAAGGTGGTTTCGACTAGTGTTTTAGGGTCTACTAGTTCTAATCGATCTATGTGGAATACTGGGTGTATTTTGGCGTCTAGTAGTAGTTTTAATTAGTAGTTAACCAGTAATACTTGTTTAGAAATAAAAAATAGTCTAAACTTAATATAATCTAGTTTCTTGTGCTTCTTCTTCTAAGTTCGAAGATTTTTCGTAAGCAGGTATGCTTTATCCCCCTTCTTTAGCTAAGGTGCCGTTTTTCTTTTTTGGTTTGTGTAGGAAATGCTTTGCTGTTAAGCTTTCTCAAGGTTCTCTTAGAGTTGTTAATGTATTTCTTTTATTTTTATAGCCGTGTTGATGGCTTCTTCCGTTCTAATGGTAGTAGGAAATGTCTAATTAAAGAGATGTAGATATCTTTCGTGGTTTGCATAGAACGGTGTATATCTAGTTACTACTAATATCTTGTTATTATATGCTAATTATACCATTAGTAATAAGGAAATCTAATTATTCTTCTAGTTATTACAGTAGATGCGTAGGTACGTTTCTATTGTTTAATTCGTACGTTCTGTTTATCCGTCTGTCTATAAGTGGTAAGCTATTAATAGTTTTCGTTTCGTTCTAATAAGTGCCATAAGTGTTATCCAGTAGTTCGAAGTAAAGAGTTTGTCTCTATCGCTAATAATTATCTTAGGGATGCCATGATATCGTATAAGTCGATCTAAGATAAGGAACGCTAGTTCCGTTACTATTATTATCTTTTTACACGGTAGTAATTCCGCGTATTTAGTAAATCTGCATACGATTACCAGTACTGCGTCGTAACCTACTCCGTTTGTAGGATCTTTTAACTTTGGCAATCCTGTAATAAAGTCTATTACGATGTCTTCCCATGGTGCTATAGGTATCTGGATGGCTTGCATTTCTCCGTACTTAAGATGTGTTGCGTGTTTATTACGCTAGCATTCTACGCATTTACGTATGTAGGTTACTACTGCTTCCTTAATTCTTTTAAAGCTATAGTTTCTTTAGATTAGTTCTATTGTCTTCTTAATTCCGGGGTGTCCGTATACAGGGTTGTCATGGTATTATTGTATAACCTCTATCTATTGTTCCTTGGGTACTTCTCGTGTAAGTATAAGGAGTTGATTGAGTTCTACCGTCGGTTCTAGGGAACCGTCAGGATTTTTCTTTAGTATAGCGGAGTAGGTTTTAACTTTTTCTCTATTATTATTTATTCTACCAAGAGTATCTGCTCGTCCGTTTTCCTTACCTGGGGTATATATAATTTTAAATTTGTATTGTCCTAGCGTTTCTAACTATCTTGCTTATTGTTAGGTTAGTTCCTTCGTAGTTGTAAAGCGTGTAAGGTTCTTATAGTCTATAAAGATCGTAAGTTCCAAGCAACTATATGCATAGATCCTCTAGTGTTTAATAGCTTTTATAATTATAAGTAGTTCTTTGTCGTGTACTTTGTATCGTGATTCTTCGGGTGTAAACTTGTGTGCGTAGTATGTAATTAGGTACTATTTGCCATTTTTCTCTTATTTCGCGCATGCTCCAACTGCTAAGTCGCTTACGTTAGTTTTAATACGCAGGGGTTCGTTATCCTGGAAGTGTATAAGGACTAGTAGCGTAATATATGCTTTCTATAGCGTTTAGAATGCTTGCTCGCATTCTTTTATCTAGTTAAAAGGTTTGTCTTTCTTTGTAAGGTTCGTAAGTAGTAGCGTAATTCTGGAGTAGTCTGTAATAAACTATCTATTAAATCTAGTAAATCTAAGGAAGGCTCGTACTTCCTTAAGGTTAGTAGGTAATTTCTACTTCTTTACTTCCTTAATTTTTAAAGGGCTTACTTAGATACCTTTAGTATTAATAACATGTCCTAGAAACTCTAGTTCTGTGACATAAAATTTGTATTTCTTAAGTTTTAATTATAGGTTAGCGCTGTCTAGTGCCCGTAGTACCGTTTGTACGTATTATATATAATCCTTCTCTTGTTTAGAGAATATTAGGATGTTGTTAAGGTAGGCAACTATAAATATGTTAAGGTAGTTCCTTAGTACGTTATTAATTATTACTTAGAACGTTGCTGGTGCGTTCGTGAGTCTAAAAGGCATGACTTAGTACTTAAATAGTCTGTATTTGGTTCAAAAGGCTGTCTTTTACTTATTACCTGCTGCTATTTGTATAAGGTGGTATCCGTCTCGTAGGTCGAATTGTGTGAATATCTTGGCTCGTCCTAGCCTGTCTCGAGATTCTTGTATGTTCGGCAATAGGTATCTGTTCTTAATTGTTATATTATTTAGCCTTCTATAGTTAATGCATAGACGTTGTGTTCTATCCTTCTTTATAATAAATATTAGGGGTAATGCTACTGGCAATTCTGACTTGCGTATCTATCGCCTTTTAAGGGCTTTCTTTAGAAATTCGCGTGTCTATTAGAGTTCTTTTGCGCTTTATCTATATAGTGGTCTAAAGGGTGGCGTCTTTCCCTCTTCGAGAACAATGCGATAGTCTTAGTGTATATACTTAAGAAGGGCGTTAGCTCCTTTCTCTTCCCGAAATAAATAACTCCATTCCTTATATTTGTTAAAGATATTAAAAGGTGTGCTGTTCTCTTCGTGCTTACGCTTTATAACCTAGTAGTTCCTACTAGCGTCTACTAAGTTAGTTTCGTGTTTATTAACTTCCAATCGCGAGATTATGTTGTTAATAGCTCTCTTATCTACTATTATGCTCTATTAATACGTAGGCTTTACTTATAATACACAGTTGCAGCGCTTAAAGGATAGCTCTTTCTTTTCCTAGTTAACTATAGGGTTATGCTTCCTTAACTAGGGTAATCCTAAAATCACGTCGTGATTGGCTTCTTTAATAATGTCGAGGGTAATTAATTCCTAGTGTCTATAGATTATAAGGGTGGTTTCGACCTCGTATTTAATAGTTGCTTTACCGGGCATTAGTTGTCCATTCGCGACATAGATAGCATAGGGTATGGCCTTCTTGCGCTTATAGAGTCCCGCTCTATCGAGTGCTTTCCTCAACACATAGCTTTCCTGTGCTCCTGAGTCTAGTATGGCTTTTATTTATATTTCTTTAAGCTGTACTAATAGCTTGATTAATGCCTAACTATTCGTGGCATTTAGTTCCTTAAAGGCGTTTTCTCGCCTGAGCCTAGGTCTAAAAAAGACATTTTCTTCATAACTAGCTTTGTGGGTTCGAAGTGTCCTTCCTTCTTTCTCCTTTAAGGCTACTACTAGGCCTCTTTTAGGATAGCTTCACCGTTTTCTTCCTTTATTACTATTTCAATCCTAAGGGTCGTGGTCCCTTTTAGTACGCGATTGAACCTATGCTTGTCTTTTTACTCCCTGTATTCCTTGCAGTCGGGGTGTAAGTATGTTTACTATTTATCTAACGCGCATTTTCTATTAACTAGTAGTAATAGCGCTTAGTTTAGTGCTTAGTTAAGGTGTAAAAAGTATCGCGTTTTACGTTTATCCTAGAGGTAAACGTCGCAACGATTAATAGGGCAGTCAAACCACTCCTATCTATATTATTAGTATGTTCGGGGAAAGTAGCTGTATTCCTTAGCTTAGTAATAAATAGTATATTAATCTTCTCTATAGAGGGTCTATTATATAGTCTTATGCGTAGGGTTGCGGTGGTCCAGGTCGTACTATGGTTCGTAGTTTAGGCTTTTATTTAGGTACTTCTTCTTGGGGTCTTTGTAGGCGTAACAATAGTCCGCCATTTCTCGTGCTGCTTTACTAACCAGGTCAAGTTAGTAAGCATGAAAAAATGCTTCTACGTAGTCTTATCGTTCTACTATCGTAAACCCGAAGTCTCCTTCTCGAGGTTAGTGTTTTTCCAAGAAGTCGAAAACGTTCGTTGTCTTGCTAGTAACTGGCTTGTTCTAGCTAGGGTAAGGTGTAGGAGATTAAGGCATTAGTTCCTTCTCCTTTTCGTTTTTATCCGAACTTTCGTTTGCATCCTTGTAGAGTTATAAGTCAGGCAATTCTAATCGCTCCAAGTCTTTATCTTAGATATTAAGTTACTTAACAGCGTCTATTACTTGCTATTCCTTGTCAGTTGCGTCTGTATCTGCGACGGATAGTACGTTTAACTGTCTAATAACCTTATTCTTAGATCTGCAGTTCCTGGCGATGTGGCCTAGTTTGCTATATATAAAATATAGGCGCGTCCCGGTCCCCTTGCGTTAGGTTCTATTTAGGTTACGCTAGTTAGGCTTTTGGAGGCCTATAGCCTTTCCTATTCCCTTTTCTAGGTTATTAAACTAGACATCTTCTATAGGTTAGGGTCTGTAATAGTTGCGTTACTAGCGTTAAGGTATTTTTGGCGGCGCTCTATAGACTATAGGTGCCTATTATCTAAAACTAATGTTTCTTAGGTTCTTGCGTAGTTCTTCTTACAATGCGAACTATTCCTTATTAATGCGGATAGTCTCTTTATATAGTTTTTCTAAGGTCTCTATCTTTATACTACTACGTAGGAGTTCCTCGCGCACATTACGTTTAAGGCCTTATTTATATATTATCTTAAGAGATTTATTCTTCTAGTCGAGTTGCACGGCGTACTTACAGAATTTAGCTATATACTTGGCTATAGATCGTTACTATTAGATTGTCTAGATCGCACGCTCAGCGATAGCGGTTTTATTAGTAATTCTAAATATTTATTAGAGGTATTTCTTAAAGTTGGAGTAGTCCTTAATAATATTGATAGCATCTTCGTTGCTGTTAATATAGTCTTTATCCTCGTTGTCGTGATCCATGTCTAGGTATTTAACTAGGTAAAGATAGATTTATGCTTCAGCGCTTCCTCGCATGTAAGTCGCTATAAAGATAACCTTCTTTTTATCTTCAAGATCTTAGTTTTAGTCAAAGAAGTAGAGGTCTAGTTGCAACAGCCAGGTATTAAGGAGGGTACAATTACTATTATACAAATCGGGTTTATGTGCCTTGTTCTTGCCATCCCCCATAGGGGTGACATAGTTATCCGAAGCCATGGAAGAGTTAGGGGTCCTGTTAGTACTCTTGTTAAGGGTGTTCAAAATGTTAGGTTCTATCTAGGATAGCTGGTCCTAAACGGGCTATGGTTGGTTCTCGGGCAAGAGTACTAGTAGGATAAGAGAGGGTCGTAGTAATAGCTTGCGCTTATCACTACGGCGTTAGTATTAAAGGTGTGTATAGTATAATTAAATCAACAAAGTTGCTTATTCAGATCCAAACGATAGATTAATAAACAAGATTAAACACAAATATCCGGGAGGGATATTTAAGCTCTCTATATACTACGTGAATCCTGCCATCCTCTATCTTCCTGCCATCCGGGATAGCTTCACCATCCGGGACGGTCTCGCCATCCGGGATGGTTACACCATCTAGGATGGTTTTGCTTGGCGGGATGGCATGTCACGTGACCTCGGCTAAACAGCCCCGCCGAGTGTTACCCTTGCTGAGGACCCGTTGGCCCTCCGCGTCTCGTACATGTTCAGATCCTAACAACTATAGACTTAAAAAAGACTAGTATAGTATATTTAATAACTACTATAAGCACTTCTTACTTTATTAGGCTAAGTACTATAAGTAAATTAGCTAGTATTAATATTTCGATATTACCTGCGAATTATATAGATAATAGAAGTTTAAAATACGCTAGTTCCCTTAAGGCCTAGATCCTTAAGATACTAGCACGATAATAAGAAGCACGTAGCTAAGAAATAATATAAACTACCTAATAATTAGATAGAACTAATATAACCTATAGTGCTTTATATACTTAAGCCTATAAGAAGAAGTAGCTTTTTTTAATAATTACTTAGGGCATAGTGCATTAGCCTAGAATAAATACCTTACTCTAAATTACTTACAATATAGGAATTAGGGAGTATATAAGTCTAATAAGATTAGAGAGACCTATACGCTATATTAATAATAATATAAGTAGTATAGGGTTAAAGAAATCTTAAAGCTAGCCTAACTTAAGAGTTAGATACAGAAGGTAGAAGTCTTATAAGAGAGCTAAAATAAGTCTAAGGACTTAAAAAACTAGATTATTACTAAGTAATAAGCTACACTAGTAATAGTGCGATTATTATAGCTTATTAAGTAGATACTTGCTAAGTTAAGAAACGCTTAATTAAGAATATTATAGTATATAAGTATTATATTATAGTACTTATTAACTTAGGGGTAGACGCGTGTTTAATAGCCCTATAAGTAGTTAAAAAATATAATATACTATATTATAATAAGAGGACACTGCTATAGATAGGACTTATAAATAAGACCTAGTTATAAGAATATAGTAATAGTTAGCTACGCCTTAAGACGGCGCTAGTATAAGTTAATATAAAAGGCCTAGAGAGCTAACATGTTTTCACTATTATAAAAATAAGAGATATTAAAGCCATTATAAGATATAAATAGTTAGAATAACATAATCTATAAACAGACTAGATTAAACGTATAATCCTTCCTTAAAATCCACTAGTAATGGCCTAGGCAAGCCCTAAAGAAAGGGAAACTCTTTAGAAACCTTAAATAAGAAAGAGGAGCTAACTATCTAAGATATAAAAAGTATTAATATGCAAAATAAATAAGATCTTAAAGTAATACCTAAGATAAGTACACTATATATAGGTTTAAGAGGCTAAGATAGTCCTTAATGACCTAGGTCTACTAAAAGAATATAAGGAATTTGTAGACCTATTAAAGGAGTACGATAAGACTATCCTGCCTAAATATAAAAAGTAAAATTATAAGATACTACTAGTAGAAGAAGCTAAAGTATAGCTCAAGCGCCTAAGGCCCCTTACCTATAAATAAGAAAAAGAGTTAAAAGAGCTAATATAGAAGAATCTACGCTTAGGGAAGTAAAGACCTAGTTAGAGCCTTATAGCCTTCCCTATACTCTTTATTTATAAAAAAGACGGCAGGCTATAACTTTATATAAATTATAAATAGCTAAATACTATTATAGTTAAAAACCGTTACCTATTACCCCTAATAACAGAGCTTATAGATCGACTCCGAGGAGCTAAGTAGTTTACGAAATTTAACGTCTAGGATAGATTCTATAGGATCTAAATAGTAAAAAGTTATAAATAAAAATGGCTTTCCGCACACGATATAGCCTCTTTAAGTATATAATTATGCTAATAGGGCTAACTAATATACTAGCAACCTTCTAGGAACTTATAAATTAAGTATTATATAAATACTTAGACGTATTCTGCACGGCATACCTCGACAACATATTAATATACTTAAGCGGAATCCTAGAAGAATATAAGGAACATATTTACAAGGTATTATAAAAGTTATAAGAGTATAGATTACTCCTACACCCTAAGAAATGTGAATTCCACGTCACGGAAACGGAATACCTAGGATTTATAATATCCTAGGAAGGTGTTAAAATGGATCTAAAAAAGATCGCGATAATAGAAAAATAGTTACTACCTAAATTAGTAAAGGATATTTAATTCTTTTTAGGTTTTACTAACTCCTATTACAAATTTATTAGGAACTACTTAAAGGTTACTACTCTACTAATAGAACTTATAAAAATAGGAAAATAGCGACCTCTATAGAAAGTAAAGAAGTAAGCCTTTAAATAGCTAAAGCGCCTATTCCTAACGGCACCCCTACTATAAATATATAACCTCGAGCGATAATATTATATTTATATAAACGCATTAGATTATGCGTTAGAGGCTATACTACTATAAAAATATAATAATAAGAAGTAGAGACTAGTCTTTTATTACGTAAGAAAACTCTTAAGAGTAAAACTTAACTATAAGATCTATAATAAAGAACTACTAGCTATTATTAACTATTTTAAGTAATAAAAAGTATAACTTAAAGGAGCTAAATACTAAATAAAAGTATTTTTTAATTATCTTAATCTAACATGCTTTACAACGACTAAAAACCTTAATTAGTAATAGGCTAAATAGTTTAAATAAATAGTAAAATTTAACTTCTACATTACGTATTTACTAAGAAACGTAAACGCTATAATAGATGCACTTAGTAAATAATTAAATCTTATAAAAGAAGATAATAGAGGTAATTACGTCGTAATCTTAACCTATGCAAAAGATAGAACCCTTTACTATAATAAGACATAACTTGCGCTAGCACTAGAAATACGGCGCGTGGATTTTACCTATTATAGACTAGCCATAGATAGGATATAGGATTACGATAGGCTTACAAACAAGAATTGCTAAGCGTATAACCTTTACTAAGCTATAAGATTAATAGCATAAGACTATTAAAACTGCATCTAGATTAGTAAGTAAATAGCTCTATTACTAATTAAGAAGCTACACGAAGACAAAGACTAGGGATATTTAAAAATTACTAAAATAACACGTTAAATCGCGAATAAATATACTATTCCTAGGCTACGCTAGGTAGTATAAAAGGTACTAAGTAACTATTTAGCCTGTTATAAGAATAAGCCTAAAAGATATAAGCCTTATAGCCTTTTATAGCTACTAAAGCCACCCCTAAGGGCATAGTCTAGTGTAATTATAAACTTTATTATAAAGCTACTAGTATTACTAGTACTAAGGAATAAGGACCCCTATAACTTAATTTTAATTATAATCTATTAACTTACTAAGGAGTTAAGGTTTATACTAATTAGAGAAGCTATATTAGTAGAGGAATTAGCCTACGTAGTAGAGTAAGAACTAATATCGCAGGTTAAATAACCTAATAAGTTTATTATAGATAGGGCTAAGATATTTATATTATTATATTAGACCACGTTTATAGCTAAATTAAGGATTAAATATAAGCTTACAACGAGCTTCTACCTTAAGATAAATAGTTAAACTAAGCGAATAAACTAAACGCTAAAATAGTACCTTTAGATATACGTAAATAAGCTTTTGTCAGATAGAATAAGCTGCGGTGAGGTCAGATCTATACAATCGAGCAGGGACCACTTGGCTTGGCACACTAGCAAAATATCCGAAACCAACTAAACACAGTGGAGAATACAAAACAAAAACAACAAATACTATCAAGTTGCATCAACATCTACTTATTATACTATCTGACAATTAAGAGTCTTACTGCCCTAACTGATACAATATGGCGTAACTCTTAAACCGCGATTCTATGGTACACCTGAACACCTCCGCAGACCACAGGGGGTGGAGAACACAACTCCAGGCAAGATGCGTAGTACATAACATTTAGGATAAAGTTAATCTAAATTTAACTACGCTATTAACCCCAAAACCGCTGCTAATAAGGGCTTTAGTTATTACTAACTACGCGCCAGCCGCGAATATTAAAGTCCTAATAAGACTAACTAAACTATTAGCTAGAGGCTAGAAGGCTTTTAAAGAAGACCTCGAATACTATAAGATCCTCTTTAAGCAATATAAGAGCAATCGACATAAATATAAGAAAGAGTAATTAAGCCTTTAGCACATCGTTGCGTTTATCCAATTAACTATGTCACCGCACCTACTACGCACATGTTGCCTGCCAGACAAGCCACTACGATAGTGGATTACCGATCTGCAGAAGACAATTGGCATAAGCGACTAACTCGAACAAGAATAAGCACGTACCAGATACCGTGCGGCACTTAAGCTAATAAGAAGCCCTTAATAATAGGATACTTAACTAGCTAAGTACGACAAAGCAGCTGCGAAAGCAGAAGCCTTTTAAGTTACTAAGCTATTATAAATTAATGTAATTATAAAAGACTTTATAGATGCCGTAAACAAGGTTGCTCCTATATAGTCTATAAATTTTTAAGATAATGGTCGATTCGCAGCTAGCATAGATTGAAAAAAGATAATATAATACTTCTAAGAACACATAATAACAAATTATCCCCTTAGATTAGGGAAACACAAAGCATTTATGTCTAATAATGTATTATTTTTCGCTAAAGGTGGTGCACCTACTTAGGGTAATAATAGGGACGCCTATCCTGCCGAAAGCGCGTTATTAAAACAAAACCAAGATAGACCTCGTAATCAACGTACAGCGGGCAGGAAAACCACCACGCTTAAACGGCCTATAGATTTAGAGCCTACTACTATAAGAGAAGCAAAATGCCCTGCATGTAGACAACGCCATAGTATAAGGGACTGCTATTATGTTAATCCAGACAAGACTCCTAAATAGTAGAAACTAAACGAGACTATTAGCGAGCTTATATAATTTAAGCATAAAAAAGACGCAACGTTCTAAGGGCTAATTCGCGGACAAAGCAGGACCTAATTAAGAACACTAATTATAAAATAATCGCACACTCTAACGCCCGAGATCCTTAAAGATTAACTAGAGGGCCGGAGAATTGCTGCTACTAAAGCAGCTTTTAACTTAGTAGTAAGAGGGAGAGATACTACTAACTATCTACTATAAAAGTTATTTATCCTTAACTTAGGATTAACCTGCTACATTACTAATAACCCTAATCGCATCTATAGTTTCCGACCACCACTGCCCGGAGACTATATATGGGCCGGAAATTCCAAAGTGTGGATTAGAGGATATGGGTCTATTAACCTCACTCTAAAGAATAACACTAGAATAACAAAATTAACCTTGCAAGATATAGCTATTTGCCTAGACCTATTATATAACTTAGTGTTATTCTAACTGTTAAGGCACAAAAGGATCTAGTAGGACACATAAATAGACCTAACTACTCTCCGAGGAGCTAAGAACAGAGCTATTAAAATTATAACTAAGATATTTAGATAGTAGGTGCTGGAATATAATCCGCTACCACCTGCCACATATCACACACACAAGATTACTACAAGAACCAAAAGAGGACCGTAAAAGGCCTTAGCTATGCTATGGCACAAAAGACTAGGACACTTAGGCCTAGCGGCTATCAAACACCTAGTGCAGTAAACTAAAGGGGTGCGTGTTAAAGGCATTATAACTATAGAATACAACTCATGCGGGAGAGCAAAGTCCAGACAGCAGATAAGCCACGCCCCACAAATAAACGAAGATGGACCTAGAGAGAGGCTTAGCATTAACTTCCACACATACGAGATCTAAGGAGTCACTAAAGAGAAGAGTTAATTACTAATTACTAATAAGTTTTTAGGCATGCAATAGGACCTCTACTTTATAAATTACTAAATAGCAAAGTTAATTATTAATGCCCTTTTAGTATTTATCTTATTCCTTAAGAACCACTACAACATCTCTGTTAAGACCATTAAAGCAGACAACGAGATCGCCATAATTAAACTAGAAGTTAAGAAATAGTTAATAACCTAAGGAATAATTATAGAGCCTTCTACACTAGATACATAATTATAAAATAGAGGCGCAGAACGCTTAGGGGGTGTAAATAAGGAGAAAGCTCGTGCCATGCGACTTAATACCAACCTATTCTGGGAGCTATGGCCTGAGATTACAAGAGCCGCTATATACCTCTACAATCGAACACCAAACTATGCAAATCACTGGAAAACACCATACGAGATATTCTTCACACGAGTCGCTTTTAGCAATAGGATAGTCACGTTACTACGAAAACCTAATATTATACACTTAAAAGTGTACGGCTGTAAGGCATTTGTAATAACTAATAATACTTACTAAGGTAAATCACGCCTATAACGTCTTAACCCGAAGGCATAGATTAGTTATCTAGTTAGATACCGATTATTAAACATCTACTAAATATGGATACCGTCACTTAGTAAAGTGATAAGTACCCGGGACGTTATCTTTAACGAAGAGTTAGTATTTAACGGGAAAATTAAAGACCTTATAGACAGTCTTATGCATAGCACGCTTTAAGAAATAGTAACGCACGTAAGAACTATTAAGTTACTAACTCCTACTTAATAACTACAAACAGACTCCTTTTATAAGGATAAAGCCACTGTAGATTCGTTAGAATAACAAGATAAAGCAGATCTACTAGGCTACTATTAAGGAAGGAAGATTAAGGATAGCTACTTAACTCCTCTAACTATATTACCACCTGTCGCGTTACTTGCACAGTTAATGGCTAGAGACTAAATAAGTCTAACGTAATAAGCGTCCTCTACAACTATCCCCTAGGTAGTAGCTTTTATGGCGGGAACCCAAGCTAGCCATGTTAGAAAATACAAAGGAGAAGTTATAGATAAGGCTAAGATAATAAGAATGCTCGCTAAAGGCTTAAAGCCCTATTAAAGTTAACTTCTACCTCTACTAACGTGCCGAACTAAGCTTAAGGATCACCTAATAGGCGAGATATTTTAAGAGGCTAAGCAAGTGCACCTCGCAAGCTACTAAAAAATAAAATTAGAGTTAGAAATTCTAGTAAAGAAGATTAAACTAACAGGATAGTAGATCCTTAACTACATATAGGTATACACCTACAAACTTAATAACCACTATCGCTTACTAAAGTATAAGGCGCGACTAGTTATCTAAGGTAATTAGTAACGAAATATTACCTTGTAAGACACTTACGCAGCCACGCTTACCAGCTAGTTATTCCGAATAATAATAGTAATAGTAGCTTACTATAATATAGAGCTCACGTAGTACGACGTCACCAACGCTTTTGTCCACGCAATAATAGATCGAGAGGTATACATAAGAATGCCTTAGGGTTATTAGAAGCCTAGAATAATATTATAAGTAAACAAAGCACTGTACGGCCTTCGCATTTTACTACTCCTCTAGTAGAGAGAATTCACGATAACGCTTAAAGCGCTAGGCTTTTAGACAGTGCCTTATAAGCCATGCTGCCTAATTAAAGATAAAGTTATTATATTCTTTTACGTTGACGACATCATACTCGCGTACCATAAGGACAAAGAACAAGAAGCTTAACAAGCAATTAAACGCTTATAAGATAAGTACACTCTTATTAGAGGAAATAACCTTTAATAGTTTCTTAGCATAGAGGTTATACGGGACTAAATAAGCCGTAAGATTTAACTATCACAGGCCTCCTATTCGGACAAGATTAGCCAACTAGTAGACAAGATAAATATTTAACATAACACTCCAATGGCTGCGATTGAATTACTACTAAGGAAAGGGTTGGCAATACTAACTAAGATTAATAAATTTTAACGTAAGATTAGATCGCTACTCTTTACTATAGTTACTACTAGGCTAGACATTGCCTTTGCAACATCACGATTAGCTCAATTTCTGTTAAACCTAGGGACTAAGCACTAAGACGCAGTAGACCGAGTTCTCCTATACCTTTAAAGCATAAAGTAGCGAGCCCTATAGCTTGGAGGTAACACTAGACTTTAGATTGCAAGCGATGTATTATTTACTAATAATATAATAGACCGCAAGAGCTCCTAAGGTTACGCTATTAAGCTCTTTAGCGGTCTTATCGCCTAGAAAGCAAACAAACAAAATACTATAATAATATTAACTACTAAGGCCGAGCTACTAGCTCTCTCTCAGGTAGCTAAGGAAGCACTCTTTATCTTAAGACTACTTTAAGAACTTAAGATTAAACTAGACGCGCGTACAGTTACTATTTAGTGTAATAATAAATAAACTATACGCCTAGTAACTAAGGAGGTTTCCCGCCTCTAAACCAAACTTCGGCATGTGGACGTCCACAACCACTAGATCCGACAAGAAGTATCTATAGGCAGGATTAAGGTGGAGCATGTGCAGTTAGCGGACATAATTACTAATAGCCTTATAAAGGTGCTCTTTAAGAGTAAGTGGGAGGGTTTTCTCTAATAACTTAGATTAGTTAATGTAGAGACTAAGGAGGTAACAAATACTATGCCTCTTAAAAAGATTTAAGAGTAACTTAAAGACCTTATAATTGTATAAGTGCTAGCTTAAAGAGTTTCTAAGCTAAAGGGGTGTGTTAGATAGAATAAGCTGCGGTAAGGTCAGATCTGTATAATCGAGCAGGGACCACTTGGCTTGGCACACTAGCAAAATATCCGAAACTAACTGAACACAGTGGAGAATACAAAACAAAAATAATAAATACTATTAAGTTGCATTAACATCTACTTATTATACCATCTAACAGCTTTAATATTACGAACCAGGACAGGAGGATGGGGGATAGGCGCTTATAAGGACAGGCGGCCGAGGAACGGGTTAACAAGTACGCCAGAGAGCTAGCCTCAGGGTCACGTGACTGCTCAGTTGATTAGTGGTACTGAGCAGCGGAGCAAGGCACGTGACTGCTTAGTTGATTAGTGGTACTGAGCAACTGAGCAAAGCAGGTACATATACAGGACGGTTTCCTTTCCTCTGCTCCTTATAGTTAACTTACATATCTTCTGTGCGAGTACGTTCTCCTATACAGACTGATAGTTATCTTACTTTATTATAAGATTGGATTGTCCAGCCTCGCGCTAAGTGTCGCATCAACTTGTACCACTGAATAATCCGTGAAGCACCACGAAACCTTACCGCCCTAACCCGGATCGGACCAAGGTGTGAGAGCCTCATAACATTTAAGATAATTAGGTTAAGCTATTGCTAATAGCTTAACTAGCATATAATAGCACAAGATTAGTAACTATAGGATACTTACTATACTACGCTAATTACGGATGTAAGCTAATAACTTACTAGAACCCGTTAGATATTAAAAGTATTATAAAAGACGTAGCTAATAAAGTAAGACTTATATAAAAATTATATAAAACGCTATAAAAAAATATCGCGCGACGTAATAAGTAAATAGTAATATAAGTAAATAAAAAAAGAATTAAAAGACTAACTTTTAAAAAGGGGGATAAAGTCCTCCTTTTATAAAAAAATTTTAAAACTATAAGACTAAGCAAGAAACTAGATAACCTTTAAAAAGGACTATTTAAGGTTTAAGAGGTTAGAGGACTAGTAAATTTTAAACTATAGTTGCCTATAAATACACGTATATACCTAGTTTTCTATAAGTCCTTATTAGAACTAGCACTACTAGACGCTAAACTAGAATTATATTTAGAACTTAAGAATAAAGAATATAGAGTTGAAATAATTTAGAATTTATAGAAATTTAGACGTTAGCACAAGTACCTGGTGAAGTAGAAGGAATAGTTAGAGAGCTATAATATATAGAAACTAGTATAGAACCTTACTAACTATAAAAAGGCCTTAAAGAAGTTTTATAGAGAACACCCTAACACTCCGCGCCCTAAAAGGATTTAGGATGTTAAGAATAGCGGGGTATCTTAGAAGTTAGAAGGGAGCTCTTCTATAGCGGACTAAATAGTTAGGGTAAACTTAGTTAGGCTATTTAGCTAAGAAGGCTAGGGCGGATTTCTTTTTAATTCCTTTAAAGTAGTGCTTTTAATAGTAATTGCCTCCTTAGTACGCTTTATATTTAATATTAACTATTTAGCTAGACGCTTCTCTTTTACACGCGCTATATATATTACTTTAAATATTATATTTTACTTTTTTTGCGCTTTTAAGATTTACATATCTAATTTTTACTTTTTAGTAACTAAATAAAAAAATTTATTATAAGTAATAGCTATATTACACTTCGCGCCCCTCTTTAGGCACTTACTATACTTTTTTAAATAAACTAACACCTTATAGACCTATAAGTAGGTCTAGTAACTAAAATACTTTAATACTATAACGCTTCTGTATGCCTTAATAGTAAATATAAGTTTATAATAATAATAGGTACTAGTTATTTAGTTAGTAGGTATAGTTCTTCACGGATAAAAACTAGGAAGGGAGGGATAGTATTATAAACTAAAAGTAAAATAATAAAGGATAGGCGCTTTTAAGGAAAAAATTGCTAAAGAACAGGTTATAAGTACGCTAAAAAACTAACTTTAAAGTTACGTAACTACTTGGTTAATTAGTAGTACTAAGTAACTAAGTAAGGCACGTGACTGCTTAGTTAATTAGTAGTACTAAGTAACTAAATAAGTAAGTATATATATAAAATAGGTTTCCTTTATACGCTCCTTATAGTTAACTTATATATTTTTTATATAAGTATGTTCTCCTATATAGACTAATAGTTATCTTATTTTATTATAAGATTAAATTATCTAGCCTCGCGCTAAGTGTCGTATCAACTTATACTACTAAATAATTTATAAAGTACCACGATACCTTACCGCCCTACCCTAGATCGGAATAAGGTGTGAGCGCCTTATAACACTAAGAGAGACTTCTTTAGCCTATTCTAATAGGCCTAGGTTAACACTATAAGGTAGCTATTAATCCTCTAGGCCTTTAAAGCTACTAGTATCTCCCCCTAGATCTAACGACTATCCTTAATAGATTTAATTAAGCTTAGCTACTTAAGTAATAATTATAAGAAAGCTTAAACTTAGCACTTAGCGCTTTAGATTAAAGAAATATTAATTAGCTACTAAAAGCTATTATTAATATAAGGGGTAATAATAAGGCTAAGAAGCTAAGATAAATAGTATACTTAATCTCTATATAAGCTTAGCTCGCAGAATATAAAAATTAAGGCCTATAAAAGGCCCTAACTACTTAAAAGAGACGTAGAAAGCAAGGCAGGCCTTACCCTTCAATTAGCTTTATAAAGATTAAGGGAGAGTTATTTTTTATTACCCTATAGCGTATAGCAGGCACGTAATTATTAATATAAAAAATATACTAAAGCGTAGTAGTTATAGCTTTAAAAAATTAAATAAGTAAAGGTCTGTTAGGCTAGTTAGTAGCTTAAAATAAGGCTACTCTAAAAAAGGCGTATTACTTAAGTAGCTACTAGAGATACGCGCGTAAAGTAAAGGGCTAATAAAACTATAAAGTAATATTTTAAGTAATAAGTCTATAAGGTATAAAGGTAACTTTAAAATTATATTAAATTATCTAAAAAGAGTAATAAAAAAGCTATAAAGTGTCTTAATAAGCTTATTAAAAAATAGCCTTAGCGTAAAGCTATAAATATTAATAAGGCCTTATTTATTATATCTGCCTCAAAGTCGCGTAATAGATATATAATTAAAATACTAAGTAAATATTAATAATCTAAGTAGCTAGTAATTATATATAGACCTTAGAGACCTGAACTATAGAAAATCTCATAATAGTATTAATTGTAAGTGGCTTAGCAGCCTTATGTTGCTGTCTGAGCGATTTTAGTAGGGTGGTACACTGACTAACGTGGTGCGCTGACTGCCAAGGCACGGTAATATTTTATACTTAGTGTGACGGCCTGGCATGCCGGCAGGACACATGACCTCGCGTGAGAGGCGCGACTGTCTCACGCCTAGGTGCAGCTGCCTCACGCCTGGGCGCAGCTGCCCACGCACCCAGTGTAGCTATCTCGGATAGATAGATGTTCCGTGCCAAGCGGCAGCGCATAAAAGCGCCGCAGGCCTGTGTACCTACAGTCTCCTCATCTTAGTGTAGCTAAAATAGAGCTAACCTACCTTATCTACTCTCTTAATACAGGAGCCTGTGCCCGTCCTTATATTATACTAAAATCTCTTTACTTAGCTAAAGATAATAATAAAATATTAAGTTAAACTGCTTGATCTACTTGCGCGTACGACTTAATAATAACCACTTTAGGGAATCTATTATATAACTACGCTAAGCTATTAGTTTATTATAGAGTATAATTACCCGTAATAAGAGGTCCTAATACTACTAAGTAACGTACCGCTTAAAAAGAGTTAAAGGATATAGTTTAAAAATAGCACGCTATAGCTAGCTAGAAGAGCTAATTAGCCTATCGCCCTTTATTTAATAAACGTGCTATACAGGCAACCTACTGCTTACGTAAAGAAGGCTATAAGAGCCCTAGCCTCTATAAGAGAGGAACCTATTCCTACTAACTATCTTAAGCACTACCTACTCGCCTTCTCCTTATTAAAGAACTAATAACTAGCTACTTTACCCGTAGTATTAATAAAATAGCACTAAAACACCTATTTATAGCGTTAGTCTTAGAAAAGGAGATGCTGGACAGCGCGTACGACCTATCTAAGCCCTTTATCTACTAAGAACACGAAATCTAGAGCTACAGCTCTATTACTAAGGAAAACCACGATTAAGACACTTCCCTAAAACTTGCTCGTATCTAGCAAGGTATTAATAAGGACCTCTTACAACCTCCCTAGCTACCTACGTTTGCTAGTAACAACCTAATTACTACAACGCTAGAGGCCGTAATTAAGCATTTTAGGCAGGAACTAGCAAAGATTACTATAGAGCTAGTTAGCTAGCTACTTTTTTATAGTGTGGAGCGATAATAACTATATATATACCGCTAAATTACTACTAATATCTTAGCTAAAGGCGAAGGGCTGCATGGAGCCCTTGTTTAAGCGTAGCAAAAGATAGATAGGTTAGAAGCCTAACTTGCTAAACAGGCTATAGTAGGCTTTACCCCTAATACACTAATAACTTAATTTTATATAACTAAATTCTAAATTCTCCCTTAGACCCTAAGCTGGAGCGTCCCCTCCGCTAATAACCCACTAAGCTCTAAGTCTAGTAAGCCTAATAAGTTATGTTTTTCGCGCTTATCACCGTTTAAGCCTATTACTTGTCTATATACACGCTCTTTAGGCGTAAGCTAGCGCTTAGTTAAGTTCCTAGACCCTCCGCTACTCTTAAACGGCAAGACAACTACGACCTTTAAGCACTAGAGGGCCTATATAGAGAATAAACTTTAGTCTAATCGCGATTAGTTTGTAGGAGAGACTTTAAAGGATACCTAAGAGCGTATCGTAGCATATATAACTACACGTACAGAGGATCCCGCCCGTAACTAACTTATAACTTTAATTAGAGCTCTACGAGACAGTGGCGAACGCATTAATAGTAAATTTATAATAGATATAATAGAGTAAGCTTTTGGCGACCTACATAAGGAGAAGAAGGCCTGTTAGGCATTTATTTAACTACGCCTCTACTTTATAGCTAAGTTTACTAGCTTCTAAGTAGACTCCTTCTGCCTTGCAACGTAGCGCAAGCTACCTATTAATTAATAAGTTAAAGAGTTCTATAAGAAGCTTATAGATTAACTCTATATAGATATAGGCCGTAATGTTCGTCGCCTTAAGAATAATTACTCTAAGTTTATTAATATCGCCCGCGACCTTGCACGAGAGGTAGTAATTATAGACTCCTAGGTTATAGCGCGCGCTAAACGAGAATCTTAAAAGAAGGCTACTTTTACCTTAGCCACTAAGTCTTATAAGTACGCTTTAATACTAGCGTAGCCCCTTACTTGTATATAGCTAACGCGCGCCGCCACTATAGCTCTAGATAGCTAGCTTACCTACTACTATTATAAAAAGTTAAAACATATTACTTAAGACTGCCTAAATAGCCCTGTTAATTAAAAAGCGTTAGAGGCCAGTAATTTAGCATCGTAAGCTAATAAAGAGGTATATTATAAGACTAAGGACGGAGGCTTCCTCTCTTCTAACGAGAAATTAGGAAAAGTATTACTCTAGGGGAAGTCTCCTTCCTAGAGAATCCTATAGGAGCTGCTAGCATACGAAATCTCTTATTTAGCGAAAGTGCTTTCACTCTACCCTACTGCATCTTAACGAACGGGCTAGTAATTAGGTTAAAGGCTCTTATTAATATAGGCGCAGGTAGCTACGTCTTAGTCTACCTTAAACACCTCCGCATAATTAAGAAGGGACTTAAGGTATTTATTAAAAGCATAGAAGCTGTTCCCCTAGCTAGATATAATAGTTAACTAAACAGGCAGGTAAATAAGCACTTCTAGGCTAACCTAGTGCTAGATAGCTATCGCCTTACTACTTACTTTATACCCTATAACACTAGCCACTACGACCTTATAGTTAGCTGCAAGCTTCTTGAGGAAGCTAATATTTAGATTAACTATAGGTAGTAGATGCTTAAGTAGCTAAACATAATATAAATTAACTATAAACGAGATATTATTATCCTAACGCGGGGCATAGCTATAGGAATTAATCCTAAGTATTAGGTAGATGCTAACTAACGTAACAAGCTTATAGACGTGGCTATTATACGGCATATCTACCACTTATCGCAGCAATCTCCTTAGCGTCGTACCTACTAGAAGAACTTAGCGAAGATAGAGGAGTAGCTCCGCTACTAAGCGCTATTGTTATAAGAGTAGTAGCTAACTTGCCCTAAACCTATCTCCCGCGAGGACCTCGCTAAGGCAGGCCTTAAGATTAATATTATAAAAGCCATAGTATTTATAATTAATACGCGTTAGAAAGAGATAGTTATTAGCTATATTAGTGTTTACAAAGTAGAAAAGCTAATCTAAGACTGCAAGAAGGAGCTAGGCCAGACAGACCCGCCAGACCTAAATAAAGAACTCCGCTAGCTTCTTACAAGGAAGTTACTATTCCTAGACTATATAGGCGCTACCCTAGCTTACTTCTTAAAAAAGGACTCTAACGTACTACCTCTACACCACGACAGCGTTAATTACAATATTAAGCTAACCGTAGATAATATACTAATATTAAGCCTACTATATAGCATGTCTCTAGAGTAGTTACAGCTTATTAAAGATTACCTAAATAACTACCTCTAACGTAGCGTTATTACTTATAGCAACGCGCCCTACGCCTTACTAGTACTATTTACTAAAAAGCCTAGAGGGGGGTAGTAATTTTATATTAACTATCGCAATCTTAACGCTATTATAAAGAAAGATATCTATCCTATCCCACTTATCTAAGAGACCCTTACGAGGCTCGCCTATGCTAAGATATTTACTAAGCTAGACGTACGGCAGGCCTTTTATCGTATTCGACTAGACAAGGAAGCAGAGGACCTAACTACGTTTTATATACGCTATAGTAACTACAAGTATCGTATGCTCTTATTCAGTCTTTATAATAAACCTACTACCTTTTAGTAATATATTAATAGGGTACTATATAGCCTACTTAACGACTTTTACATAGCATATCTAGACAATATTCTTATCTACTTAGAGAATCTACTACACTATAAGGAGCATGTTGCGCAGGTGCTTAAACAACTCCGCGACGCTAGTTTGCAAGTAGATATTAAGAAGAGCGAGTTTATAGTAACTAAGATAAAGTTCCTTAGCCTTATTATTAGTACTTAAGGTATTTAAAAGGACCTAAAGAAGATCGCTACTATATAAGACTAGCCTATGCCTATATTAGTTAAAAGCATATAGTTATTTTTAGGCTTTTATAACTTTTACTAAACCTTCCTTAAGGACTATAGACGCATTATTAGACTACTTATAAAGCTCCTTAAAAAGGGCGCCTAGCATGCCTTTAGAGAGCAAGAGCTTGCAGCCTTTTAGCAAGTTAAAGACCTTATGCTATTAGATAACGTACTTGCTTACTACTCTCTCTATCGCGTTACACGCATGGAAACAAACGCAAGTAATAGTATTATTACTAGCGTACTCTCTTAGCTACAGGACGACGGACTCTAGCGACCTATAGCCTTCTATTCTAAGACAATAAGCGACACGCAGATGAACTACGATATACACAATAAAGAGATACTAGCTATAATCTATAGCCTTAAAGAATAGAGATCTTAGCTTATTAGTCTATAAACGACTAAGCCCTTTAGCGCTATTACTAACTATTAAGCGCTAGAGTACTTCTCTACTAAGCGCGAGCTCACTCCTCGATAGATACGCTAGGCTATAATAGTAGCTAATTTTAACCTAAAGCTTACCTACTAACTAGGCACTACTAACGTGGTGGCTAACGCGCTATTACGTAAGCAGGAGGAACTATAGACTTAAAAAGAGAAAGATAAGGTAGCTTACATAAGGGTCTTCTTATAAGCTAAGTAGTTAGACGTTAACATAGTGCAAGAAGCTACAACCTAACTCGCTAACCTAGCTACTTAAAGATTATAGGGCCAAGAGCTTAAGATCGCTATAATAGACACTTTTCTAGCCTCTCCCTCTACAAAGGATCCTCATACCCTCGTTAATTAAGTAATTAAGGTGAACTAGAATCACGATAGCCTATAAAAGCTACAGGAAAAAGCTCTATCTAATAACTAAGGACTATAGAAGCTAAATAATTAAGATCTATTCCTGTATAAAGATTAGCTAGTTATCCTAGCAGTCAACTTCCTACGCACCTACTTAATCTAAGCCACCTATACTACGTAGCTTACTGCTTACCCAGGAAAAAGGAAGACAGCGAAGCTACTTAGAAATTAGTACTACTAGCCAAATCTAGTAAAGGATGTGGACACCTATATCGCCGCCTATAAGACTTGTCGATAGAGTTATACGCCCTACAATCGCACCCTAAGACTACTTAAGCTACTACTAATACTAGAGCGAGCATAGTAAGACGTTTTAATAGACTTTAAGTTATTCCTACTTAATAAGAAAGGGTATAATAACGCCTTTATTATAGTTAACTGCCTAAGCAAGCGCTGCTTCTCACTACCCTGCCATAAGACAACCACGGCGGAACAGGCTGTAGATATGTACTATCGCTACATCTGGCGCGTGTACGGCCCACCCAAGTCTATTGTCTCTAATCGAGGCCCGCAGTTTATCTTAGCATTTATAAACAAGCTATGCTAACTTGTAGGCGTTAAGCAAAAGCTCTTAACAGCTTATTATCCTTAGACTAATAGTAATATAGAAATTATAAACTAGTACCTTAACCAGCGCCTTCGCCTATTTATTAACTACTACTAGGATAACTAGTCTAACCTACTGCCCTGCATAGACTAGGCTTAGGCTATACTGCCTCATGAGACTACAGGCCTCTCGCCGTATAAGATCGAGTTCGGACATTAGCCTACACACCACTGGGACTAGGAAGAGCGGATAAAGACCTCGCCTACAGCCCGTGAGTAGATGTTCCAAGAGGAAGCGTAGAACTACGTAAAGGTTTAATATAACGCTGTAAAATAGGCTATAGAGATAGCTTAGAGAGGGATTATTTATGCCTAAAAGTAACAAGCACGTTAAGCAAATAAGAAGTAACGTAAGCTAGATTTTAGAGTAGGTAATTAAGTCTATATTACGCCAAGAGGCTTTATAACTAACTAGCCTAGTTAGAAGCTTGACTAGTAGATATACAGGCCTTACCTAATTATCGCTATAAAAGGACACTCCTACTAAGTTAAGCTTTTGCCGTATATGTATATATATAATGTCTTTTATGCAGACCGCTTACGGAAAGCCGCTATAGACACACTACTAGGTTAGATAGAGCCAGAAGAGGAGCTAATAGAGGTTAATAGCAATCTAGAATAGTAAGTAGAGGAGATCCTTAATAGCCGCATCTACTAAGGATATTTATAATATAAAGTCTCCTAGACTACTTATAATCCTAACCCTACCTAGTACAACGCCCGAGGCTTTATTAGGGCACTACGTAAGGTAAAGGAGTATTATAACGCATACCTAGATAAAGCGGGGCTACTACTATAACTAGACATCTGGCTGCGAGCGTATGAGGCCAGCACTTATTTAGAGATAATAGAGGAAGATAACAAAGCTACGGTTATACTAGTATAAGGCAAGACACGAAGGAGGTAACACGACGGACTTAGAGGACTACGCCCACCTTAGAGGGGGGTGATGTAATGGCCTAGCATGCTGGTAGGACACATGACCTCGCGTAAGAGGCGCAACTGCCTCACGCCTAGGTGTAGCTGCCTTACGCCTGGGCGCAGCTGCCCACGCACCCAGTGTAGCTATCTTGGATAGATAGATGTTCCGTGCCGAGCGGCAGCGCATAAAAGCGCCGCAGGCCTGTGTACCTACAGTTTCCTCATCTTAGTGTAGCTGAAATAGAGCCAACCTACCTCATCTACTCTCTTGATGCAGGAGCCTGTGCCCGTCCTCACACTTAGAATTAATTATCCTTTAAATAATAAGAAAATTTCCTTATATCCTAGATCTAGATATCTTAGGTATACCTATAGCTATACACATATTAGTAACCTTTACCTAAGATTATAGCTATTCTTTAACCTTCTTACTATGCGACGGCGTGTATAGGTTCTTATATTATATAAGGTCTTATTAATGTATAGCGTTAGATATTATAAAGTACTTTTTAATCGCTACAAACTAATTATATAAGGTATTCTTATTTTTAATTAGGTAATAGTATCTTATAGTAATTATTTTATTAATATCTAAGTTAAATTCTGCTAGAGCTTTTTTTTAATACTTAAACTTAAGGTCCTTACGCTCTTATCCTTATATTTCTACTAATATAGCTTTTACTAAGTAGTAATAAGGTAAGCTATTAATATAGCTTCCTTATTATAATCTAAAAGTTGCGGTTTACTTAATGCTATTAATATCGGCAGATTTATTAGTATTATAGTAAGGTTTACGTACTATTAATAATAGTACGGCGCCAGACGCGATAGAGACAGACTAGTAATCTAATAACTACCTATAGGGTATATAGCCTATGCACGATAGAATGCCAAGTCCTTACGCTAGCTACTAAAGGGCTAGTACTAGGCAAAGTAAGATAAATAGACCTATATAAAATAGGGAGAGAGAACCTTTCCTCCTTATCTAACGTCTTATAACTATACGTGGACACTAAACGCAGTATATTAATCTAGCCTATCTAGGCCCAGATATCTCTACTTGTTACTTTCGCGACATAAATTTATTACGTCTATTATTTATATATATTCTAAATCTATACAATCTATAGTAGGCGGAGGGTAGCTACTTCCTTATATTTAGCTTCCTTAAACAATACTATTATTTTCTAAGTGGCTTATTAGCATCACAATAAATGACACTATAAAAATAATAGAAGTAAACCGTGTACGGTGTGAAGCAAATTTATGTAGTAACAATGTAGACTATAACCCTCTAGGTCCTATTGTTCTGAGTCATGAAACAACGCAAAGATTTCATAGTTTCAACAAAATCGCAGACATCTGGATCTTGATATTGTACCCACTAACGGTCACCCACTGTTGTGGATCTATATTATACGCGTCTTAAGGTACGCGCCTCTGTGCACGAACTACCTGTTTGCGCTGGTGGCGGCTCTACCACTAGCGCCATGGCACCTCTATAGAACCCCGCCCACACATATTCTAGATACGGTATACATACGGAGGTGCCTTTTAAAAGTCCTTGCCTACCTTGGCGAGCAGGGGTATACGCCACATTCCTAATTTAGATATATATCTAATTACCTAAGTCTATCGAGATTCCTGCCCTCCTTATACTCGTTACCTCCTTCTAGCTTAATAATCTTCTTAATATAGACAAAAATACGCTTAATTTAAGCCTAGATTGTTAAGATCCGTTGAGATCTAACATGACGCGTAGCGGGGCATCGGCACTTATCTATGCGCCCAAAGCTAAGATTCCTAACTCAGCCACAAATCACGTGACAAGTCACGCGTCCCAGAAATATCGGAAGTCCCAGAACTATCTTGGCATTTGGGACCTTAGGACAAAATAGGACTTTAGGATCTATAGGACAAGACTTGTATATAGGAACGTTAAAAATAGAACTGCTGTCTTCGTGTTTAACCTTATTTATTAATCTATTATTTAGATTATACTTAAGTATTATTAATTTATTTATAACTATATATTACTTTTAATACTAATATCCTATTAATACGCGCAAGCTATTGATAACCCCTTTCCTACCTTACTAGTACTCTTACCTAAGGACCAATCTTAGCTCCTCTGGGACCAGCTACCCCTTAGGGACTTAACATAGATCTTGTCTTAAGGTAGATCTCGCTAGTACTACTCCTAAGCACGAATAGTCTTTACTTTACTCTTTAGTGCACCTTTCTTTATAGTATCTCTCTTTATTTATAGCTAGCAAGGTTTAATAGCATTTAAATTAAGTAAATTACTGTACTAGAGCATCTTTATAATATTATAAATACTATATATATATATATATAGATTTAAACGTAATAATCGTAAGAAAGCGCCTTATCTTTTTATATACTTATCCTTAGCTACTCTACTTTGCACTCCTTAGCAAAGGATATAAGCTTTAAAAGTAAAATAAATATTTAGTATTAATACTAATTAATACCTAATTCTTTCTCTTAGCTAACCTTTCTGGTCTTCTTATTTTACGTTTATTAAAGTTATTATCTAGGCTTATTACGTAGAGTAAGATAAAATATTTTATTTTTAAGCTCTTATTATACCTTTATAATAGACTCTAGCTATAAGTTTAGCTTCTTAATTTAAGTAGTAGTAGCTTCTTTCTCTTTCTTTATTTTTAGCGTCTAGCAGTGACAGCAACCTTTTTTATTATATAAAAAGTATTCCTAGAATATAAACTTAGCGTAGCCCTTCTACCTCTTACGGATATAACTTTAAACAAATACCTTATTAGCCTTTTACTATATTCTGTATCCTCCACGCCTATAGAGGAGAACTATAGATATTTTATTAAACTAGATAATATTCTTCTAATTCTTAATTATCTAGTATTATACTATAGGTACTAATTATACTAATCCTCTTTTATCTTTTTATTAATCTAGGCTTTTTTATTAGCTTTATCGTCTTAAAGCCTGCCTTCCTTAGGATGCGCTAGATAGTTATAGTAAAAATATTAAATATTTAACTAAGCGCGCTAGCGACATTAGCGTGAATTTTTATTTATTTATAGTAGTTAGTGCGTACACTATTAACTACTTTCTATATAACTTTATCCTGTTTTAAGAGTCTACTAGAGCGATAGATATTTTTAAGGTATTTATCTATAAGCTTAAGTAGCTACTAATATAAATTAAAGCTTTGTCTAATCACTTATGTAAATATTAAGTTAATTATCTACTTTAGAATCCTTATTAGACTAGTAATCTTGTTATTAAGCTTTCTAGTAGCCTTAAGAGTAATTATTAAAGCCCTAGTAGCAATATCGTGAGGAGCCATAGCAAAGACAGTATTAATTAGAGAGCAAGTAGTAGTATAGAGGGGTTGTGAGTTTAGAAGCAAAGGCCACGTAGGCTCGGAGATGCTTCCCAATTCAGAACGTGGCGTATACCCCTGCTCGCCAAGGTGGGCAAGGACTTTTGAATGGCACCTCCGTAGATTCTCGTCAATCAAGATATACACGCTCAGCTTCCACGACACCCATACCCAGCAGTGATCAGTTCTTGAACTGTTCCGAGAAAGGGTAGTCGATGTAACCCTCTGGTTTTTTAGGCGTATAGAATGTGTTCCGGTCATACTTCGCCAGCTCTATTCCATTTCGTACCCTGAAAACCAAGTCCGGATTGCTCACGAAATACCTCCCGAACACGATCGCTACATTCCTATCGGCGCGCTGCTCATCGACAGTGTGGAACGCTCGCTCCGGAGTGTATCCACCTGCAAGCAGAACTGGCCGCTCTTTCCCCCATGCCTCCAAAGCGAACTCCGTAGAGTCCTTACTTTCAACATCGAAGTTGCCAGCAATGCGTCCTTCAATGAGATGGAGGTACGAAAGCTTGAGTGCGCTCAGTTCCTTGATCAAATAACTGAACTGGGGGACGAGTGTAGATTCTGACATGCGCATACTGTTGTATGTGCTGAAAGGCGAAAGGCGAATTGCAGCGCAGTCTGGGCCGACGGCAGCGGCGACTGCTTTCATTACTTCGATGGCAAATCGGGAGCGGTTTTCGATACTTCCACCCCAAGAGTCGGTGCGATGATTGGACACATCTTGGATGAATTGATCCACGAGATAACCTATCTTTAGGTGAGCGGTGTTTTTGGATGAACAATCCAGTTTATCAACATACCATTCGCGCCATGGATCTCTACGCCATCAAAGCCAGCGATGTCAACCGCATTCTTGGCTGCAGTTGCGTAGTCGGCAGCATATTGCCATATCTCTTCTTCTTCCAAGGGTTTTGGTGCTGGCCCGCCCTCTACACGAGCCTCATAGGAGCCACTGACACCAGGAAGCGGGATGTCAGAGCTACTGACAATATCATACCCATACTCCTTCTTCAACACGCTGGCGTCTGCTGCTCTGCCTAATGCCCAGAGCTGGGCATAGATAAAGCTTCCGTTCGCGTGCACTGCATCTGTAACTTTCTTCCAAGCATCGAGCTGTTCTTTGTTCCAGAGGCCGGGAGCGTTTGTGTATCCCGCGGCGCGCGGAGATATGAAGGTGCCCTCAGTTATGAGCAACGTGCCGGGTACAGAGCTGCGCTGCGTGTAATAAGTGACTGCCAGGTCGGTATGAACGTGCTCGTCAGTAGCGCGGTAACGCGTGAGAGGTGCCATCACGATGCGATGCTGCAGAGCGGCTCGTCCGACCTGCAATGGCTTGAAAAGATTCGAATCGTTATTTGGGGCGCTCATTATGGCGGTTTGGCCACTGTCGTCAACAAAAGCGTCGTGTCTATGCTGTCGTGCCGTAGTTGTGCTGTAGAAATGTCCATTTTGTGAGCAGCAAACAACAATCTTTTTATACTGTTTGCGTGTTGATGTACTCCGAAGCTTCTGCGTGCGATGTACTGTCATTGTTTGTTGTTAAGCAGCATTTGCCTTGCGGTGCTGACTGAAGAGGAGTAATCGTGGTCCTCTTCCAATGGTTGCGGAGGCCTCGGCTACGTTTCTGGATGAAATCCCTGCCAGTTTGCACATAACCGGTTTTCGTCATTAATCATTCATTCGAGCATGCTCCAACAAGGGCAACCATACGAATTAATCATCTCCCGACGCAACGGATAGAAGCCCAACAATGATTTCATAATCGCCTTGGGAAGTCTTGACCTTGACAGATTATGTTCCAAATAGTACTGTGTCCAGATTTTGTGCATTCTACCCAGACCATCGTCCGAACGCATGCTTTAGACCATGCTAATGTCTGCTGGGCAGCAAATGAGATGATCCATGGAGCGTACAGTATGAACGAGTCAAACTTGATCCATATCCTCGCGGTATGCAGTGCGGGTCTTCTTCTCTCCGTTTGTGGGCCGTCCAGGCACCAGGCGCATTCGTCGTGATACCTGGGTAGGTAAATTCGGTACACTCAAAATCACACCACCGCGGAACGGATGCACAAAATCAGAGTTTTCTCAGAGTCAGAGCTCAGCCATGGAATAAAGGCACCTGGCGCTCTTAACATCAAGTCGTGCAAGCTCTTCAACATAGGTCCAACCCGTGGAGCGATCAGGCATCGGTAATAAGTAGGATTAGATGGTGATTGCAACCCTTCAGAGCTGCTTCATGTCCTCTCTAAAGGAGTACACTCAACCATACACTGTGTAGGTACATTGTGAGTTATCATGTGTCAATTGTCCAGAATAAATCACCAGCTACAATAGTCCTTTGTGTCTCCCGATGATAACAGTTAAATATTAAGAAAATTAGTCACAGGGGAACTACAGTATAGGTTTTCCCAGCCTCAACTGTACCAATTGCAGCCCGTCGGTGTATCTACGGGCTGTGCGAGCTTTTCACGGCTTTGTGCAGTAGTTTCCTGTCCTCAGACCAACTTTTTTTAGGACATTGTTCCATGCCAACATTGTTCACACAATGATGTTGATCGCGTTTTAGGAAACCGACATGTCTTATATATTTCCAAGTCAAATCCTACTCGATAGTCAGGCCACATCCAGAACATCAGCACTTCAATCACCAAGCCTTCTTTCACTCTTTCAAGTACGGACATGTTGACGGCCGCACCCCAAGAATTTCAGCAGCGCTTGGCCGCTATCGTTGCTGAGGCACACGAGCAAAGTCTAGATTTGAACGATGTCGTTCCACCGCAGCTGCTGGATCAGCTCGCTGGCGTGACAGAGCACGCAAATTCGAAGCAAAGAATTGCTGCGCTTGAGGGAGAAACAAAAGAAATGAAAGAAATGGTTTCAAAACTTAAGGAGCAGTTAGCACAAGCTCAACAAGCAGTCGAAAACATGGATATCCCCGAAGACCGCAAGCAAATGCAAGTCGACCTCGATCAAGCAAATAGAGCGAAAGGCTTTTACCGAGACCTCATGAAGCAAGCTGAAGACCGGGCACTTCATTATCAAGACAAAATGAAAGCAGCACTCGATAAGCAAGTTGCTGTAGAAGACGCCGATAAAAAGATTGCGCGGTTAGAACAAGAGAATTTCGAGCTCCGTCAGCACGAATCCAAACTTGCCAAAGAGTTACAGAAGATGAAGCAGGTTAATCAAAGCCTCGATGATAGAAGCTTAGCCATGCTTGAAGACAAAGAGAGCAAGATCATGGATTTGAAAAGGCAGCTAAGGGTCCGAACTCAAGAGTATAACAAGCTTTCTGAAGACAATAGTGCAGTGGAGAATCAGTGGCAGGAACTTATGACGTCCCTGGACAGCTTCAATGCGGACATCACTACTGATCTAAATGCGGCCGCGGAGCGTCATCGAGCTACTGAACAACAGCTAACTCAACAACTGATGACAACCGTCTCTAAGATCCGACCCTTACGCCGATTCTATGCTCAAGCAAACGATATTCTCAACATGTACCAGAGCGTTTTCAAACAATTGCTCAACGCAACAGAGCAGAACGTGACATACCAGTCGGACTTCAAAGAGAATCTCCTGGCACGCCTGCAAGCAGCTGGAGACGAAGTGGAAATCTCTAAAACTCTGCAGGCTGTCTTCACAACAGATGGCGTAGACCATAGTGAGGATAATGAGCAGTTAGGAGAACTAGCGGAGTCCGCGAACTCTATTCAAAAGAGTCTGAATGCTATTGGTCATGATGTAATCCACTTTCTGTGGGCCCTTGAACGTCGTCCAGATATTCGACGACTGATTCGCCACAAGTTCAGCGTGTGGCGGTAAGTCTTGATCTGAACTCACGGAAGTGCTTCTGCTGGCACATTTCTCTACGCTGCAGACCTTCTGAGAAGGATGCATGGATAGTGTTAAGTACAGCAGTTACTGTCAAATGCATTCAGAAATCTGTAGAGCACGCCGGTCGTGTTGATATTCCTTTTCTCTCTCACGTCGTTCGTGGATAAAGCAACTCAATTCACATACTTAATTTACCACAAATCCTTATATGCGCCAATATAGTCCCTGCGTGCTTTGCAAATCATCGTTCACAGTGCTTTTTTCTTTAGTTCCCTAGCCACCGTGCGCCCCACGTGGATCCAAAAATCAAATTGTAGATACAAATGCGTAGCTGGCGAAAGACCTAGCGTGAGATTGCTTAGTTCCTAGCCTGGTTTACTCTCTCGCGTGCGGAATGAGTCTGTCACCCGTATTTCTTCCTACTCGGTGTTAAGACGAACATCATTATTCCATAATGTTACTTTCAGTAAGCAATTTAGTGAACATGGGCTACATTGCAGTTTGCAGGTACAGCGCCAACCCAAAACGTTGTGATTGTACATAGCATTCACGCTCACTCTCTCGCAGTCCATATATTTGAGATATTTCCACCGATTGATTATTTCAAAGAAAGCCACGACCATGTCTTCAAAATGCAAAGCTTCTTTTCTTGATGAAGAGCCAAGAGATGAAAGTATGAAGAAAGTTCGTTTCTCTCTTGACGATGATCATGGCACCAACGGTCGAGACGACGAATCTGAAAGCTTTTAGCCAGCACTATGGAGCAAGGTATTCAAGAAGGCAACGAGGGGACAAAATCGCAGGTTCTATGTGATCCTAAAGCTGCCGAAAAGGCTGAGCGCTGGGATGAGCTCGCCTTCATTGTGCGTGCCAAAGAGAATTTCGTGCAGGACCTTACCAAGCCGTTCGGCCATTCAACTACGACCGGTCCGCTGACCAATGCACAGCTCAAGGATGCCTACAATCTGCATTATAATAGAAGTGTAGGGAACAAAGCTTGTATAAAGAGGTATCGGAACGACAAGCAAAAGGTTTATGACGAATTTCCCGATTACCCGCGTAGTATAGTCTACACACCCAAACAACCTGTTAGCCAGAAGGACAAGCCTATCGATCAAGGCACCGTGAACGGCGTGGGCGGTGCTGAAACCGAGGGTGACACACAGGAATCTGAACTGCGGAGCACGAGCAAAGGGAGTCGCCAGGCTCTCAAACGCCATCAAAGGAACATTGAATCTGGTGATCTGCGTCGATACGTGGAGGCCTCATGGTCTATTCCGGATGATGGGCATGAAACCGGGGTTGAATTCGTATTGAATTACAGTATTGGTCGTTTCATGGGCGCCGTTACCATTCCCTTGAAACATATTAAGACTTCCCGAGAGTACGTCGAGCTTCGCAAGCACAACTTTGTGGAGAGTATCGTATTGTCCGGCGTCTCAGTCATTACACTCCAACGCTACTCGCGATGTATTTCCCCAGTACCACTATCCAAGCTCCCACATTACGACCTTGCTATTGTATCGTCCAGCGAGCAGTACGGTACATGGGATTTCGAAGCAACAGTCGACTTATATGAGCTTGCAACGCAACTCAAAGACGATCACGTGCGAGGGCTTATTTTGAAATATTGGAAAGAGGAGCTTCGGCCTCTAATCAGGTACGAAGTTGGTCTGGACGAACTGAACATGCTGTTTGACAGGTTCCCAGCCGACGATCCGGCCGTTCAATTCTGGGCCCACGCAGTTCAGCAATACTACTCTTTAGATCAACAGGACATAGACGTTGACATGGGATAAGATGAATACTCCAATTGCTAGTTTTTCGAAAATCTGAATGGAAATGAAAATACCGATTTCTAATTTAATTTCCCGCGTTTGATGGATTTCACCCCAAGCCAAGACGCCTAGGTACACAGAAGGCTGGCCAAAAACGACGAGAAAATGCGAACGGCAACGGGTGGAAGACTCGCACGGTTAATACTTGTCTAGCTTTTCACTTCAGTCGTAAGGTCTGTGTCTTTGATTTTCAAAATGCAATTTGTTGTTCACCATGTGTTTATTTTTAGTACGTGTGACGTCATGTTTATGTAATTTGGGATCAAATCCAAACCGCCTACTCCCGGCCAGGCAAACGTTCGACAAGTTCTAATACTTCGTGATCATCAAGCGCAACAGCGTATCTTAATACCATAGGGTGTACTATCCCTCACTACGTAGCGAGAACCACACCGTAGCGAGAAAATCATAGGTACTTAGACTTCGTAGTTATAGGAATCCGTCCTACGTCTACTTATTTATTATTTATTGCTTGCGCTACATGCTATAGGTCTTTCCTAAGCATCTAATAATTACGGCCTAGAAAAATACATCGTTGCTGTCGCTATCGCGGCTTAGTTTACGAGAGCCTTATTTTATAGCAGTGTAGAACACCTTAATTACAGCTCGCACGCAGAGCCTTTATAATCTACAAACCTGAACATATACAGTCTCTAACCGCCAGAGTCTTAGGATCACGCTAATAGGTCATCTCTAGCCCTATGGCGGCTAAAGGAAGACGATTCATGTAATGTCGCCACGACGATCGGTACTCGCCCCACACGCCAACCGGAGGTTGGCCCTGCGCAGCCCAACGTAACTTCGCAGCCTAACGTAACTTTGTATAGAGAATCGAAATTAATCCAGTCTTTTGACAGCGTAGACTTCAATTATATAGGCTAATATACAGTGGAGTTAGTGTAGCAAGTAGGGCAGGATCTATAGTTATCTCTCTAAGAGATAGGACCTATTAGGGCTAATTTTGTAGGCTCTGCAAGTAGGCGTCTTTATACGTTTTTATAGCCTTTTAAGTAACCTTTTAAGCCTTAAGCTTTATACGTTAATTAATTACTTATTGCGCTGCTTTAACGGTTACTACGCTACTTTTTTATACTAGCCTTTTATCTTTAATCTACCTTTTTTAGCGTTGTTAAGCTATTATAGTAATATCTATAAGATTGCGCTAGGCCAGCGCGAGACTATCGATTAGTAATTACGAGCTTTCTAGGAATTTTGTAAGCCTCCTGCTTGATATATTGCTTCTCTCTAGGGCGCGCGACATTTTTTGATGCTGCCGCTAATATGCTGTAGGTGTATTGGCGATAGGGCTCGAATCAATAGCAGATAGAACTAATAGGGATAGCGTCTAGATAGGTGCTAGCAGCTTCATGTAAACAAGCTCTAGATTAAATAGAAAGATCCTAGCTTTCTCTTAGGCGCTTAGGATTATGCTACGCTTAAATATATCTATCCTAATCCTATAGATCGCATGTAGAAATTTGACTTTATTAAAGTCTGTGTAGCTAGTTCGGGTGGCCATCTTTATAGCCTTTTTGGAATTCTGCTTTAATGGCTGAAAATAGACAACGTCTAGAGGCTGTAGATAATGTAATAAATATAGCAATAGTAAGAAGGGGAGTATCTTATAATTATTGCAGAACTATATAAACTCGATAGTAAGGTGGCTACTAAATTTATTAAATATAAATAATTACTATGCGCCTTTCTAGCGCGCGCGTGTTTATATTTTAAAGAACTTTAGCTACTTTATTAAGATAGAGTTATTAGCGTATCTTAATGTTAATATAGCAATTATATAGCTATTAGGTAGCGCCGTATTTGTATACTAGTAATAAAGGTAATTAATAGCCTGTATAATAAGCATGGGTTTAAGCACCTCTCTATTACTAGAAATTAATTTAATACTCGTAATATAATCGCGCGACGTCTCTAACGTAGAGATATAAGAATAATTAAACTCTATAGTAATAATCTATTAATTACTACTAACGCCTATGCGGAAGCTGGCTTCGTCTATATTATAAATATCTAATAGAGTAACGCCATAGGTGTATATTACCTTTTTAAGCTTAATAAAATAATAGCTATAAGCTTTAAACGTCGCTATTACTATACGATTAATATACTACGACTTCTACTTTATGCAGTAGTAGTCTAGATTTCTTAATAGCTATCGCGATAGCTAGTCCTTACTAAGTAGGAGAGCTTTGCTATTAGGGTGCGCGCAATTAAGGATATATTAAGTAGCACCTTTTAACTATAGTATAAGGTATAGCATGCTAATAGTGTCGCAGCAACGTATATATAACTTTAGCGCTTCATCCTAGGTCTCTAAGAGTCATAGATTCGTGCCACTACAGTTATAGCGGCTAATCCGGCCTCTAGCGCGCGCTTGAAGTCGCGAAACAGGCACGCTCCATTCGCGTGCTGCAGCTGCAAAATTAGGTATTTCTAAGCTAGAAAAACTAGAAAGACAATTAGAAATACGCTACTTAATTTTATAGCTTTCGCTATAATATTTAGGCATAGTTATAGGTTGTTTATTAAGAAAATAGAAAAATCTGCGACGAAAAGTTACGTTAGGCTGCGAAGTTACGTTAGGCTGCGCAGGGCCAACCTCCGGTTGGCGTGTGGGGCGAGTAGTACGCACTCCTTCACCTGCATCTCGTATGGGCACATGATCCACCCGATACTGGCCAGAAACGACTTCTTGTACTCGTTGGCAACTTCCTCATCGGATGCGGACAGCGACTCCACGCCAAAATCCTCCAAGGCACGAAGGTAGTGGTCCACAATATCCCATTCCTTCGCCCTCCGATCCTCGATAGTGAGCGCTGCTCCGATGAAGTATGACAAATCGTGGAACGCGCTTCCAATGTGTATCATTTGCCAATCCAGAAAGCGTGACGCATCCTTCACGAGGTACGTGTTGCCAGTGGGGGAATCGCCGTGCAGCAGGCATCGGAACCTGGGGTTGCGCAAAGCGTAATGCTTCTTCAGCACCGCCGTGATGCGGTCCTGATTTTTCAGATACTCATGTATCTGCGGCCTGTCCGGACCGTTGACAACCGTGTCGTAGGTTTTCATGAGGGTGAGGATTGCCTGGTCGTAGTCGGACGTCAGCCATGGGTAGTCTGAAGTCTGCACGTGCCATGTCTTTGCATGCAATGCTGTCAGCTGCTCGACACCAGCAAGGACGCGAGTTACGGGCCAAGCTTCGGCTGGATTGCCACAGTCACAACCCTGTGCTGCGAGGTCGTCCATGACCACAATGCCTTGGGTGGCACTATGGCCTGCCCACCAGGACTGCGGTAGCTCCATGTTGTCGAGTTTGGGTGCGACATAGTTATAGAAGTCGCACTCGCGTTGGTAGACCATTACGATCCACGGCATCATCTTGATGAAATTCGGGTCAAAGCCACCTTTGACGCACAGCCTCGTGGGAAGTTCCTTCGGAGAGTTTTCATCTTCGTAGGTGATAGTGATGAAGGATTTGGTAACCGTGCCAGGGATAGTACTGTCGAGTACAGCGGTCTTGGTTTTATGTCCGATGATCTTGGAGAGCCATTGAGGGCGCACATCCATGGGTAGGACGGGTAGTTTTTGTGGGGGGTGGGGTGTCGTCTGAATGAATGGCGAGCTTCGCTAGCGAGGGAACGTTGACAGCTGCCGCAGCGGCTTCTACGAGTTTCGCAGCAGCCATTGTGAGAAAGAATAGGAGAGTATAATGCTGACTAGATCTCTAGGTTACAAGTGTAAGTTACCTAGATTACGATGCGGCGATTGAGTTGGTGCCTGGGGAAGAGATATTTAACCGGAGTCGCGCACTTTTATTGGGCCATGGTTCCCCCACAGGCTTGTGCTGCGGAACGCGGCAGCCGGTCCGCCCCTTGACGCTATGATTGACATTGAAATAGCCGTGCTTCTAGCTTCTCATCAAGGAAGGCCTCCTAAACTCATTGGCCATGGCTTGAAGATATGTGTGAATTAACCAATTATAGCAGGGAGAAGCACCATACGGTTTGACCAACATCAGATCCAATGCATTTCACACCAGGTTTGTAGAGTGATTATCTGTCGATCCCAATCTAGTGTCAACGAAGATCGCATGACCAGGTTAGTCAATAGCCTTTTCACTGCTACGCTTGCATCAATATTTATGTAACGAGTACAGAGAAACTGATCTTCCCGGCCTATTTTCATGGTGGCGGCCATAGTAGGAAAACGGCCGCGTGCGCGCGATCACAATGTGGAAGACATCGAGATATCCTCACCATTGCGAGTGGGATATCGACTGATCTCTAGTTCAAAGTGACCTCTCACAATTGGCACTCACATTCATACATGCCCTGCGGAGCCATTTCCTCTAACTGCAAGAGGCACGTGCATGATTCTCAAACGCTCCAAGACCACAACTGCATTAGGAAGACTTCAACCAGTTATAGATAGGGGCTGCAGAGAGAGCCTTAATGTACAAGGGGTGTCCTGACTGGGTCGGATACAAGTCCTCTCTGTCACTTCCGCTCCACTTCTTCAGTGTTACCCTCGAATGTATCTGGAATTGATCGTTCGGCCATATTCCTAACCTCTGAATCAAACAACACGTCAATTCCCTCAGCCATAAAAGGTTCCGTACAACTGTATTACGGGTCAAAAGTTGGTACGGTACGGTGCCTAGTACGGTGGGCACCTCACTACGGTACGTACGGCCCAAAACCAATTACGGACCGTAAAGTACGGTCAGTAATACCGACTGTTGCATGCGCTAGCTCCGGGACTCCCTCGAAACAGAACCACCCGCCGAATAGCCAAGCCGCAAAGTCCTCATCATGGGCTTGTTCCACAACTTCGCCGAACGTCTGTAACGAATGGATGAGGAAGGTGCATCTCGGGTGATTGGTTCTTTGAAGACGTATTTGCAGATCTACGACAGCGCAAAAGGGTCTTTCCCGACCATAGAAGTGCATACGGAGTTCAGGATCGTCAACGTTGGTTTTTGGTGAGTGCTTCTACTGCATACCTGGAAAATTCCAGCGCTTATTTCCTCTAGTGTTATGGAGTCCTTCATGCAGCGGACAATGGACATTTGTCTCGACCCGTCCGAGCAAGAATTGTGTCAAGAAATGTGTCTCCCCGCCGGCCGCGTTATGGGTCTCACGAATGTCCTCTATTCTTGGAATGTGGAGCGCAATGATCCTCCCGACCGCCAATGGAACGCTGTACCCGTAGTGATGAGGCAATACGACTTGGACGAAGAAGATGCGAAGGTGTACCTCGGAGGCTTGATTGTGCAGCATGAGCAGAACACGAGACAACTCGGTGCAGAGATCAAGAGGAAAAGCAGAGAATCGGAAAAGCCGACGCAGTATGTCGAGGCTATGGGGTTGATGTTGGGAGGTAATTGTTTTTGGAGCTCTAATTGCCCGCGATACAACAGCATGGAGACTGAGTAATGGTATAGTAGAATGAGCTCGAAAATCTATTGCAGAGTAGATCATCAAATGCAGCGTTGACGAAAATATTGAACCACTAAGGACGTACGAGCTTGTATGAATGGCTCTGGTCGCCTCTGCTTCTAATCTCATTCTACTTTGCCTGACGGAGCCTCTTCATCCCCTCCTTGCGGCTTAATCAAATCGGTAAAGGTGTATCGACTCATTTTCCTCAACCGCTCGCAAAAAATATAGAATAGGAAGGGTATAGGCATGAAAGCCACGGCGAGGAAACGAATTAGGGACCCAGCCCAGTCGACGCCCAAGTTGTGAAAAAATTGTGTCGCTAAAAGACTGTAGATCATCGAGGAACCACTTACGGAAACCCAGCGCCAAAGAAACTCCTTAGGAACGTGTTCGCTGCTATGCTACTTGTAGCCGCCACGAGATATGCATCAACAAGATAGTTGAGAGCTTGTAGGAAGATCGTCATAATGCCGGCGCCCGTCAAAAATCCTGAAGCAGCGGGTACAGCCCAATTGATGCTGGGGTAGTTGCCCGTCCACGCGAACCAGAATAGTCCGATTGGGAAAAGAAAAAATAATAACACCGATCATCATAGGTGGGAGTCGCTCCTCAGGAACGGGTATTCCGTTGTTGACCCTCAGTAGTCGGTTGTAGCGGGGCTCAAACGCGATGATTATCCAACCGCCTATTAGAACACCAATAATCAACCCGATATACATGAGAGTGGACACGGATGACGATATTCCACGATACTCAGCGAAGACGACCGGGTAGGCTTCGAGGAACAGGTAAAGGATCCCGTAGATGAACTAGGATGAATTAGTCATGGAACATAAATTGAGCTTGACGGTGCGAAGTCGGGTGGCCAGTTAAGGCCGCTGATGACATAACCCAAACCCTGATGCGACTTACTGCCGTGTAGAGGGTTATGAGGAATACGATTGGCTCGAGGAAAAGGAGGCGCGAGGGTAAAGCCAGATGATTGTGCACAAGGTCGTTGAAGTCGAGGAGCTCCTCTTCGAAGACATGATGAATAGCCCAGTTTTCGGTTTCGGACCGGATGAACTGGGCGCACTTCTGAAGAAGTGTCTTCTGGTAGGTCTCTTCCAGAAACAAGACATCAAGAACCGTAGCAAGTGCACCCATGATGCCCGTGATATACTGTAGAGTAGGAGACGAGTCCGTACTGCAATGCGGACGTGCGTAACATGAAAAACATACCTGTGTCCACCTCCAACCCAAATAGCTTTCAGTAATGAAGGCCGCAACAATAGGTGAGATAAAGGGACCAACGGACACCATCGCAGAGAAACTCGCGATCGCGATTCCACTAATTTTGTGAGTGAAGGGTAGCGGAGGTGAGAGTGGACATCTTACCGTGTCTCATTGCCAAAGAGATCGGAGAAAGCGCCACCGACAACAGCAAGTGGGCACGATGCCATGACGCCAGCGAAAAAAGCACAATATGCGTGTCTGGAAATCTTTCGCTGTAGCGCATGTGAACATGAAACATGTCTGCACAATGAGTGTGACCTAAGATTTCAGTAACGGTCAACGACAGAGCACTTACGAAGATGAATGCCGCAATCGTAATAGGGTACTTGCGCCCATACTGCTCACTCAACGGCGCACATGCTAAAGGTCCAGTTGCAAAACCACAGATATACAAGGTCAAGCCTAATAGTGAGACCACAGTCCCAACGTGGAATTCTTGACTGACAGGATCGACGGCCGAGGAGTATACACTGCTGGCCCAACTAGCCACCAGAGTGTCAAAGCCAAGTATGGTTGACGCGATCATCTTGCGGCTAAATGTAACGTCGAAAAGAGTAGAGTGTTGAGGCAATCGTTGTTGATTGAGTAGCTACTCTACAGGAGCTATATACTGTGTGCATCACGTGCACGGGCCGCACGGGTGGCCCAAGCTTCCATACTGAACCGTCACACTAAACTTCCAGTTCTTCGCATTCGCCGGATCATCTTGGCTTGCGAGCTCAACCAGGTACGATTTTGATTCGGCTTCAAGCGGAGTAGTAGGCCGCGATTTTCGCCTAGTTGGAAGCGCTAAGACGTCTTGGTCCGCCGAACGGGATTTGTATAGGTCGAGGCGAGGTCGAACATGGCTACGAAATCTGCGGGTGTGGTCCCTGTGCATCGCGGATGGAAGAGTGAACCACCCTATAAACATTTCGAAGATGATGACGACAGCGTTGAAGTGTTATCAAGCTTCGGAAGCAGCGGATTAGCAGCGCACTCTCGATTTTGGTTCCGGCATTTCGGGAGGGCTAGGGTCCGCATGGTGTTTCTTTCGCCGAGCTAGATCGATACTATACGCTGGTCGGCGTCTGGGGGTGGGGGCAGTCCGCCTGGGCCGAACAGAAGCTTGTTGAGTATCTGCACGGTCGGAAAACTTCGTACGAGCGGAGGGTCATTATAGGGATGCTTAAGTGGAGATTGCGTCATTAAGATGCGGAGCTGGAGCGTTGGGGAAGGAGAAGCACGATAGCCTACCGCCAGCAACGTTAAGCTATAGACACGCCAAAGTAGAAGACATTTTTTGCATACGGATAGTAGTGAATATACAATTCTAGAGACGAACTCGAGATTGTGGTTGCAATGTGTCAGCACTAACCCAAGCTATTCCGGAGTAGTAGCGAACTAGCCTCTTCCGGAATGGTTACAGGAGCCGTGGACAATACTGGGCAGGCATGGGTGCGGAGTATTACGCTTTGTATGAAGGCTTGAAAAAGCTTACAAAATGTTTTTAACAATGGCACAAAGCGCACTAACCCAGCTGGCGTCTCCGTGCCTCAATGTCTACATTTGGAGGCATAGAGGCTCTCCCCACCCATTTCAGTTCCGGCCTCTCCAAAATAGGCTTGATTTCGTAATTCATGAAAAGGTACGCAAACATGATTTTGAGCTCGTGCGCGACAAAGAAGCGACCGGGACTGGATGCAATTAGCTTAGAGACTTCAGTATTACTTGTGACCCCACTCACCAGGCATGTCGTCCGTGACCAAAAGCTTGGTGCGAGTGGCCAGTCGTAACCATGCCACTTTGCCTAAGCTTCAGAACATCCACACCAGCCTTCTCCTCCAAAGTCATAGACTCGAATCGCTCTCGATCCCTTGAAAAGCGAAAGGGATCGTAGGTATCATGCTTTTCGTACACGTCATTATCGTGAGCGACTGGTAACCAAGCATAGGTCAGGAGACACCCGTTCGGGTAATGGATGCCCTCCGGGCTTGTAACACCCTCCTTCGCGACGACCTTCTTGCTGATGAGGCTCATTGCCATAGTAGAATGCCGTTGGGATTCGCGAATCGCCGAGTCGAGCTTGTACATTCGTGCCAGTCCGTTCTTCGTCCATTGCTGGCCATCTTCATTGTATATGCGAGTAGCTTCTTCGCGCAGCGCTTCCACGACACTCGGGTCCGCGGTTAGAATGTCGATGAGGGCGCTGTGTGCCGTTAAGGCCGTTGTGTGAATGCTTGCAAAATTCAATGGGCATACGCGCATCGCAATTCGACCTGGCTTTAACTCGTCTGTTTTACCCTCGTCCATGGCGGTGCGGATGCTCCAGCTGATGAAATCGTTCGGTGCCTTCCAATCAGCATACGCCGGGTCGTCAGCGTCTTTCCTTCGCATATCCTCTAGTCTCTTCTTGATTATGGGCAATGTGTACTTCCGTCCCTTCCAATAATGATATTTTGGGAGCAGGCTAAAGATGGGCCCGAGAAAAGGATGCAACGGTCGAGGCAACAGCGGAAAGAACATGAAGCCGTACACGACATCCATCGTAAAGGCCATCATGTTCTTCAAAAACTCAGGATTTCTGCAGACCGATTTTCCGACCAGCATTCGATTCGTGATTTTCGGGATGATGCCCATGAGGAACTCATCCATGAGATTGACTTTCTTGAACTGCTGTGTATCGGCGCCACACACCTCTTGAACATCATCATTCACTTCCTCAACAAGCTCTGGTATGATGGCGTTCAGATTACGAGCAAGGTTTTTGTGAATGACGTGTTCATGGTACGCATCCTTTAAGAGGACCGGGTCGATGAACGCGTACGCGCCGTTTAGAGTATCGAAGTGTGCTTCACCCGTGCTCAGCACGCTGTCTGGCTGATCAAGCATCCATTGCATCTGCGACCGAGGAATCGAGACTTCCGCAGACATGCCAAGTGTCGATGGGATGACGAATGCGCGACCCTCTTTGTGATATTTTTTGTAGCCGTCTTGCAGCCAGTCGCGGCATTTGGTGAAACCCTCGAAGAAGTTCTTAATAGAAGCCGACCATGACTTCCCATAGCCAACCCAAGGCAGCTCGTCCGGGTACTTCGGTGCGCGCAGAAAGTTGAGAGCAATAGTGACAGCAAAGTACGTGAGGCAAGTGGCGAAAACGTTGAACAACGTGAAGTGCACTCCGACAAAGCTACCTGACCGCAACTCCATTGTGGCAGAAGAGTCTTCTACGCGTTAAATACGTCTCCGTCGATTATGGTGGGGAAAGTGAACGTAGGAGCAGGCCAGATGCTCGACGAGGGGAGATTGTTGTATGTGTAGGTGTACCCCGCCCGCCATGGACGGGTCGTCGCGCAACCGAAGCGTCCAAGCTCCATGCGTCGCGGCTAAACCTAAAAGCTGGAATGCCGCATCGATCGGGGGTGGATATTGGGGCGTAAATTGGGGGTGCAGTCCAAGGTTGTCAGCTGCGATTGGCGGTGCCTTCCTGCTCTGATCATGGCTTGCATTTAGGATAGTAGGCGAACCGTCGGGCGAAGTTGGGCGCTATCCAAATGACACGCAGCTGTTTTGCTGTCGCGGAGTTAGTTTCAAGGTAGTCGAAAATAAGTTCTAGAACGCGTTGGTTGTGCCACCGTTGTGTTTCCGGAGGGCGGGAGCTAAGGAAGACTCGTACTTTCTCGTGGTACTTTCGTGAGTGTATCACGGGGATGGAGGCGACCCACTTAGCGCTGTTACCGCTGTCGCTTTGGATCTCGGCTTGTAGCAATTTTTGACACTACTACTAGCATATATATAGATTACAAAATTGAAATTTTTTAACAACGTTCAAAGAATAGTAACGTCTCGTTGGTGTAGTTGGTTATCACGTGGGTCTCATAGTACATCCTATGACTGTTCAATGTAGCAGATATCCCAAGGCCGCCAGTTCGAGTCTGGCACGGGACAATCTTCTTTTTGCTAATTTTTGTCTCCAACGCCCATCCTTCGTGCGCACTTTCTTACCTTACGTTTTTATATTTTTCCTTCAGGGTCTTTAGTTAGGATTGTTGGTGTTTAGGAAGATATTTATGGTCCAATCAGACGCCCTATACTTATCGATAGTCTCCCTACCCCTCGCGCATGGTGGCACGTTCTGAAACCGACCTCTCACGCTGCAAGCATCAACGCAGAAACCGACGCCCTTGATCACGGCACACGTGCAGATGTCATAATCTTTGACAGTTGACGGCTACGTGTCTCGTCGAAAGCTGGACTTTCGCTCTTCGAGAGGTTCGTCGTTCTGAGCAAATTGGGCTCCTCTTGCGATTGTACCTTGTACCTCTTCAGTGCATCAGACGTAGAACAGAACTTCATCGCTCGCTCAAGACCTGACGCACGGAGATTGTTGCTTGCTATAATGACGTTTCCAAGCCTGCCCTTTGGACCACAAGTACCTGTAGGATTCAGAGACGCTTACATGGCAGTCAACCCCTGGCTTGGCGGCAATGCTCAGGCTCTCTGACCAGAACCGGCCTACATCACCTGCATCTGATGGATTTCGCGTTTGTGATAGCTTGGTAGCATGCAGAATCGGCCTCCACACGTTTCACGACCAAACTTAAACTTTGAGCGGGAGTACGATGGCCGCGATCGATATGATATAGTAGCGGTAGCACCAGTCGCCACGATGTTGCCTGACTGTTGAGATGCACACCAGTCGTCATCATGTCAAACAATACCTTCTCGCTACAGATGTACCCGCCTGGCGACGAGCAAACACGACAAAATGTTGCCGTCGGAGCCATTATTGTCTCGAGCCTGCTTGGGAGTACGTTAGCTCATTGGGTCTCACTTCAGCTACTGACAACCACAAGTGGCATGTGTAAGCCTGCGTGTCTACACGCGCGCGTATGTCTTTCGCAACATGGGAAACGAAGATTGGACCATGATCCTGGCGGCAGTAAGAACTCATCGCCTAGTGGTGCAACAATGGCTGACCTATTCAGGTACTCACAATGGTTCTCGCGTCTCTATTTCTCGTAAGCTTGAAAAAGTACAACATGGGATTTAGTGGAATATCTCTCACGATGGAGAAATCTGTCGAAAGTGCCAAAGTATGTTCACATCACCAAAGGGCTCTGGACGTAGCTTACACTCTGTAGTTGGGTCTCGCGGTAATCGCGGTGTACAAAACAATTGTTACCCTCATCAAAGCATCCATTTTGATGATCTACCTTCGATTGTGTACGTGGTATATCACATCCTCGCCACGGGCACTCCTGACATGCTCCAGCTGTAACCAAGGCTTTTGCATGGCTTTGCAAAGGCAGCATCTATCTTCTTTTCACCTACCAGGCCATTGTCCTCATTATCATACCGCTAGAATGCATCCCTCTTCGCAAAATGTGGGATTTCACTGGCACTGTTCCCGGACACTGCATCGATACAGCAACCTTTTACTACAGTGCGTCGCACTTCGCCTGCGTTGTTTGACTTGCTGACAACCTCAGTCACATCTGCCTTTCACATCATAATGGACATGTGGATACTGCTTCTGCCGTATCGGCTCATATTCTCTATTCCCCGACCAACTCGCGAAAAGATTGCTGTATATGCAGTCTTCGGACTCGGTGCCTTTGGTACTCTCTGCTCCATCATTCGCTTCCATTTCCTCGTCGTCGCGCTTCACTCCATGGACCCCTACTACGACGCTCTCGGTCTCCACGTCTGGTCGATGACCGAAGTCAACGTCGGCATCATCTGTGCCTCTATCCCAACGCTCCGACCACTCCTCTCCCGAGCGCAGCGCACTCGCACGAAACACGCCTTGAACATACCAGAGAAGAGCGAGACGCCGCTGCCTTCTCCAAGTAGCAGCAAGCGCGGGGGTCTCTTACAAGCAAAGGAGATGTTTATCACGTTGGGTACACTGACCGCTGGGACTTTCAGGGGCACGAATGCCTCCTCTGTCTACAGCGACGAAGAATGGAATGACGAGAAACCGCCGCCAGTGCCACCCAAAGATATGAGGGCGCCGCCGAGAATGGCTATGCCGGACATGGCATACCGCAAGCTTTGAGCCACTCGCATGTGCCAGATCAGAAGAAATCTACCTGGTTCGATGCCACCGACCTGCTCCAGGTTGAGTGGGACAACCGCCACATCGCGCCACGCATTATAAGCCGGCGCCACCTGCAGAAACTTTGGCCGAGAACAACGTTTGCAAGTCGTTACAGCCAGCAGTGTATCTCCACAGCCTTGATGGACACGCATCCCTGCTATTTCCGGTCCGGTCGCGTACCCTGTCACGTCTCAATCGATGTGAATTTGCGACCTAGACCGAAGCCGTTTCGAGTATGGATTCCAGCGGGCTGCGTAGTCGTTGGTGGAGGAATTTTTGATTTTCAACTAGCTTTTTCTTGATTTTTGGGCGTCTGCTATTCTAGTATATATTTATTTATGCATCGCATTCTACCATGCGCAAACAATTACACGCTCACATATGTCATGATCGTTCAAAAAGTGGATTACTCGAAAAGCTGTCCTCACAAGTCGCTTATGCTAGTGCTGGAAAATAACATAAGACTGAGCAAGGGCTCGCGCGCGTTCGAGGTATTGGACTGGACTTGGTGAGCCTGAACGCCGTCTGCTAGGTATCGGACTTACCACCAACGCTCCATTGCCTGGCAAACCACTCCAATATCGTCAAGAAACCATGAATTTCTTCATTACTCGGCTCATCTCCGCTTCCGTATTTACTCGTTTCAAAGACGGCAATGCCTGCGCGAATAACGCAGCATACACCAGCGAACGGAAGGTACGGCAGGTCGTCTTCTGTCTCGATCTTCTCGATCATCACATGTACCATGTCCCACGCCATGCGGCGAGAATATTGTAGAGCCATGAGTGCTTTAGTAGCGGCTGTATCAGACGGAGAGATGCCTCGCGCTTCTAGTCGTTCAACTTCGGTTTGCTGGAGGAGGAGATGAGAGCTGTTCATCATCAGCGCGTACCGGCGTGGGAGGCCACTTGCTGGATACATACCAAAATGCCATGGCTATTGCATCGCAATGAAGCCATGTGTGAGGTTCAGGTTTATCAACCAATTTCTTGATGACCAGCGCCACTGCAGCATCTACCTCGTCGCAGGTCTCCATGCCGGCAACTCCACTCTTACATGCGTGAGAGTATTCAAGTACCCGACCGGAATCGAGCGCCACGATTGCTCTGATGTGCACTTTCCGCGGAGAGCTCGCATACGGCGTTGGTGCCGGTGGAGGAATCTCGGGCTCGATCCTGCTCGCGATGTGCACACTCAGAGGATGCCTCGTCGGACAGACCAATGGAAGGGACCCGGACATGTTCGACAGCGGTATCATACGATCAAGCATTACAATGGCTGCGTTTAGCGAGGAAATCAGTTCCTCGCTACAGACTTCGCGGTCTGGCTTATGCATGTCAAGCTTGATCAGATCGAATAAAGCAACGCACCAACTGAGTGTCTGAAGCGCCTGTCTCGCCATCCCATGTCCACATTCGTATACTGCCACCAACATACCGGCGCGAAACAGCTCTAGTGAGACCTCGCCCGCTGCTTGACCGATCGCAAGTAGCTGTTTCACTGTGGTGTACAAGACCCCAGTGCACACGTGCTCGGTATGCGCGCAAGTGGGTCTTATTAACATAAACACACAAAGTAGCAGCAGTGGGTTAGGCAGCAGATTTGATGGAAAGTCATCGTACGCGCCCTTCCTTCCTTCCCGGAGTAGCTCTTCGTCTAGGAGAGGACACCATTGGTGAATTGACGTGGCATGCTCTTCCAGCATGTCGGACACTTTGCAGTTGGCCAGATCGAGCATGTCGGAGATCACTTCCGAGAACCTATCGGTGCATCCAGGTTCGCGGTTCGTGCATGCGGTAACCGCTTGCAGGAGCTCGTCTCTGCCTCGGGTAGAGAGGTCAGAGCCACAAGCTCTGCGTTGGACGAATAATGGTCCGCCCTGGACTAGGCCACGATCGATGAGATGAGGCGCGTCTTTGGCCCAGGTGTAGTCGCATGGACGAAGTTTGCTATCGAACATGGCGATTAGTAGTCTTGCCCATGACAAAGTAACTGTGGTCTGAATTCACGTACGCAGCACATCGTGAACAGCTCGGTAGAGTACGATCACAACGCTGTTTGCGCGTTCGGCAATAATTACAAGTGTTCGCTGCCTTCTGCGTCACCGGGATCATGTTGTGGGTGTGCTGCCGGTGTTCCAAGGCGATATTGACACGAAGTGGGTGCTGAGGAGCGGCCGATGCAGCAACCGCTGAAGTAGCGATTCATTCTGCTAAATCAAGGAAGATGGGACAATTGCGTCAGCACGTTGATTAGAATGATGATGCCGCTGTCGGCATCCTGTCTGCATCCTGGCTAAGCATTTCACTAACCGAAAGTGGAGATAGTGTCCACTTAATGGCGGCCGATGCATGAGCTATGAATAAAAGCGCTACAACTCGGTTGCAGTCCTCCCTCAAGACAATACCTCGACGCAAATCTTCACGCACATCAATCAGCGGACCATTTGAAAAAGAGATGATCTGTTCAGCGTCCGCGACAAGAATTGCTGACGTTTCCGAGCAACGAGCGGACGAAAAGTAACATGTGTGATTTCCAGGCTCTCCTTCAATGACCTACGGAATAGTGAATATGGATTTATTAAAGACAATGTCGAGGCCGCCTTGATCTGCCTCGAAAACAAAACACAGCAACCGTAAACCATGATCCAGAACGTCCCAATCCTCGGTGTAAGCCCCCTCTAAACCCTACCACAGCACGACTCACCAGTCCCAGGCCACAGGCACCATAGGTTGTGCCCCCATCTCCGATCTCCTCCAAGCCAATTTCATCATCACAGCAATCACGTGTCTAGGCAGTACCCAAACCCTCCACCATCCTAACATCCTCTCCAAGGAAGCTTCCTACGACGACCTCCCTGCCCTCACAGCAGCCCTGCAAAACCAGCACGCCCTCATCGAAGCCTTCAACCCCTCTGCCGCGGCGCACCAGGCCACCATCATTCACGCTGCCCTCGTAGCGGGTGTCCAGCACGTCATCACGCTAGAATTCGGGCCCGACACATTCAATCCACACATTGATGAGGTCCTGGTGTACGCCCCTAAGATAGCTGCTCAGAAAGCACTGCAAAAGATTCTGGACGAGACGAAGAGAGATATGACATGGACGGCGATCATCACAGGCGGGTGGTACGACTACGGCATTGAAAACGGCCTGTTCTGGGTGGACAAGCACGACAAGACCATCACGAAATTTGGCACTAGAGAGCAGAGGTACGCGATTTCAAGTCTCGACCAGATTACGAAAGCCGTTGTGCGGGTTTTGCGCGAGCCGGGGAGGTATGAGAACCGTGCCGCGTATTTTGTGGGGCATGTGGTGAGCACGAATCAGTTGATTAGGACGGTGAAGTGGATAGGGAGAGAGGAGTGGAAAGTAAATGAGGTGGCTCTTGACGGGTTCTTAGAGAGGGGGAGGGAGCTGTGGGAGTGCGATTCGCAGACGGGCGTGAAGAATCGTTTGGCGACGCCGGCGTATGCGATGCTCGGCACGGTGGCGTTCTTCGATGAAGAGAACCGGTATGGAGGGGAATTCGGGGAGAAAGTGGAGCGGGGTTGGGACTAAGATGAGGAGGTGTTGCAGGAACAACTCCGCAAACTCCTTTCTTGAAGCCTCCATATCACAACAGAGGACTGGCGTGGATGAATGATTTCTACATTCTACTGATGCATGGTGAGCTATATCTCAAGCATCAAGAACAAATTCACCGCCAAATTCACCGCCAACCTCACCTTCAGCAAATCGCCCCTCAAAACATTCTCCTTCCTCGCTTCCAGCTCTCCCACGTCCCAATTCACACTCACATACCTGCCCCCAAGCCACTCCCTCCTTTCCCTCGCAAACAAACCAACGCATCCGCCGCTAACTCCACCGTATCGACCAGCTCTGCGTGCCACTTCTCCGGCAAATGCAATGCTAGCTCCGTCTTCATGCCTCCCGGATGCGCCGCAATCGCCACGACGCCATTCTTCGTTTGTGGTCCATTCTCAATATCCAACACCTCCGTGAAGCGCACCAGTGCCAGCTTGCTCGTTCTATAGGCAGACGAATACCCGCCGCCCATGAGCGCACCGATAGACGAGATATTCAGCAAGACCTTATGCGTAGAGGTCATGAGCAGGGGAAAGAAAGGCTGCGTCACGAGGTAGGGTCCCTTGAGGTTAACCTCGTGCCCGCGCCACCAGTCTTCCGGATCCGTTTCCGCCAAGGGAACATGCCTGGACATGTACCCGGCGTTATTAACGAAAACGTCGAACCGACCTCCAAATTCGGTGGAAATCCGTCTTGCTGCGTCGTCCACGCTCGAGCTGTCCATGACATCGAGGCTCAGCGCAAGGATTTTGGGAGCTGGGTGGCCGGCAAATATAGCTGCGATCTTCGTTTCCTCGACGATGCTGGTGAGAGGGGAGCGCCCGCCTAGAGCGATCCCGGATGCACCGGCTTTGGCGAAGCTGAGGGCCGCGGCTTTACCGATACCTTTTGAGGCGCCGGTGATGAAGACGTATTTGCCCTTCAGATCAGCTTTGGTGGGATCGATTGCTGCATAGGTGTCGTGGTGCATGGTTGGGACGAAGTTCCTGCCTGTGAACGACTTAGCGTTGTGGTCTCGTTGTTATACTGCGTCAACTTGATACGCACTGGTATTGCTGTACTTCTGCCCGGGATCGTTAGACATCACGGTTCGCCTGGTCACTCTCTTCGCACAGGTTGGCTCTGAAAGTTTGAGATTTCAATATTAGAGATGTGATAGAAACGAGTGAAGATCTAGATTATGTAGACCACTCCTCAGAAGATTGTTTCGCATGCACTCAGGCAGCAAGTGGGGTGGATGCGAATGTGATTCGACGAGGGGGTTAGGCGATAGCCATGATGCTCAGCATCAACCACTCGTACATCCAAATCATACATTCACACCGTGGTTCCTATGCCAATAGGTGTGTACACAAACAGTCTACGCTGTGTGTCAGCATCAGATTCGGCAGTTCGTTAGATAAGCATCAGCAACTGCGATGGCAGCAAAAAGCTGCGGGTAAACAGCCCGTCGTACTGCGCGAAATCCACTCTCGTGCCCTAACACAGCGTCAGCACGGTGCTCTGTCCATGCACAATCCATACCCGTTCCACGCCGGATGGTCTATCAAGCTCTTTGATGACGATAAAGTATCTCTATACCTCACCAACGCAAAGAACTCACCAATCTCCTTCCCCACCAACATCCTACCATTTTTACCACCCCTCAGTCCCCCCACACCACCCCCACCCCGCCAACGTCCACGACATCCCTAGTCTAAACACCGCCATCCTCTTCATACCCTCCTTCCAAACCACCACCGCATCCGTGACCCCCAGAATCCCGCCCACAGCCGCTAGTATCGTATCCACAACCTCATACTCCCCCCTGCGCACCTTTACGTCAGCGATGTCCCTAAAAGCGAGAACTAACCAGCACTTCATCTACACTCTGCACCCAAATTACCTATCGCCCTTGCTAAAGCGTACTTTCTACTCCTATATGTGGCACGAGCACGAGCACGAACACGAGTACTACGCTGAGTGTTTACGAACTCCACTAAAGGAACGGAGACTCACCTCAAATAAAACACCGCTAAGAGAACACCAATAGTAAACGTCCTTCCATTATTCAACAAAAACACACTCTGCGCCTCCCTCGAGCGCACAAGCCGCTCGGGAAGTCCGAATTCGCGCATGCACCAGGGTGTGTTGAGCAGCGCGGCGGCGGAGCCGAGGGTAGTCGTGGTGATGATGAAGAGGGCGGGGAGGTGGTGGAGGGGGAAGGGGAAGGGCATTTTGGCGGATGGATAGTATGTGGTTAGGTTGCGATGGGAGGAGGAAGGGGTGGGAAAATGGTATAAGTGAGATGGGTGAAAAGTTGTGGGGTGGATAGAATAAAGTACGAGGCCTGGGCGCGGGCGTGCCGCTCTCGTGCGGGAGGGACGCTTGGCGGGCGTAAGCCGCGAGGTTTTGATCGCGTGAGGATGATAGCGCTAGTGTCGAGCTGTGAGAATGCAGGAAAAATGTTGCGATCTGGAAGGTGGAACGCTTAGCCAACTTGCATTTAGTTCAGTGCAGTAGGCGATATCAACTCTTCCCTAACCAAATGTGTAACATCGTAGTCCGATGCGAAGCCGCAAAGTAGCCCCTATAAAACACACTAACAACCATCGTCCAATCCCTATAGACAAAACATTGAGGTATCTTTACGCATATGCCCTGAAATGTACCCAGCCCTTACCAGAAAACTCCCAGACAAAGATCAATACACATGAAGGTTACAACACGGCTAGCCTTCCGGTGCGCCGGTCTCAGTATTGTCCGTAAGACCCAGGGTGAAGGTGCTATCGTTGAAATATAACATGTCGTGGGGGAGATATTCCAGATCCCACGGCATCATGTCAGCGCCGAGGACTGACATATCCACTTCCTGCGAATCGATAACCATGTCGCCAAACATTTGGTTCGTCGGTGCAGGATACGTTGCAAAGTCCGGTGAGAAGGTTGCTTGGGTGGATTGTTGTTGTTGCTGAGTCTGAGGCGTTGTATTGTTGTTGGTCGGAACGGACAATGAGTTCCTGGCGAAGGAGATCGGATGCATAGGCTGGCGATTGACACCAGGTGAAGAGGCAGAGAATGGTGAATGTAAATTCAGCAGAAGGTCAGCGTCGGAAACCAATACTGGGTCTGGAGCCGGAGCTGTGTGAAGGTTGATTGCGGACAAAGGTGGCGGTGGCATAGTGCTCGAGTCGAAAGGTATGAATGGCACGGGAGGAGTCAGAGTTTGCGAGGGCTCGAACTTCATGTTTTCGTTCGATGGTGCGGATGCGAGCGATGGTCGGCCGTTATTGGACGGTGTAGGTTTTGGTTGTAACGGCTTCGTATCGCGAGTGTTACCACTTTCCGAAGTGTACATGACGGCTACGTTCGTCGAAGGCGAATTCATTGTACCAGTGAGTGACCAGCCAATTGCTGCCATCATGTCAGTACTTGCCTAGCTCACCTAGGAAGAACAGCTTACCTTGGCTGTGGCTCAATGGTGACCCTGGTGGTATTGGAGTCCTAGCACCCTTGCGTATCGCAGCCGAGACCTTCAAGGCATCCACATCGATATTTTGCGCTGTTAAGTATGTTCCCCAACTCAGCTTCCGCCGCCAACCTGGGCTTGTGAAAGAAGGCTCGGGTCTTGGCACCTCCAGCGCGCTTTCCATTTCCTCTCTTGTGTAAAGCAAAGGGTCGCCAACACCCTTGGCTTTTTGGTCTAACACGGTCAAGATATACTTTACACCTGCCCAATATGTCTCTAGTGACTGTAGAGCACGATAGCAGCATTGATAGTTCTGATTTGCGGCGGAGGCGAGCAACGTATGCTTTGCAGCCTGAGCCTGCTCTCGCTTGGAGGACTGCTTGGCACGGTCGCTTTCCTTAGAAGCGGGCGGTTTGTCGAAACTCATATGGTCTAGCGAGATGGATCGAGGTTTGGCATCTGTAGGTTCGACCTCGTCAACCGAGCTGGGGCTTGAAGGACGAGAACATGGATGCGAGCTGGCCGAGTGCAGTGCGGTCTCCTTCAGGAAGGCGCACGCGGCGATGTAGATTGGTTGGCTAAGAGCTTCAGTATACAGCACCTGGAATGACTTTCACTGAACATACCTCGTAAAAGGATTCCCAGCACCTGTCTTAGCATCAATAAGATCAGTAAAAGAAAGAATGTCCGCCACGGTCTTGGCCGACGACATGGACAGGTCCCTGCTGTTTGTTGAAAGGGGCTGCGAATTGCCTTCAAAAGTCTTTAATAAGGTGGGCTGATGCAGCAAAACGATGCAGGTATGGAACCAACAATGGAGAAGGAGAAAGTTGGTCCCCTGGTTAAGCTTCACGTAGTGTTGGAAGTTGAGGGCGTTGAAATGAAGCTTGGGGGAAAGATTCTGGTAGATTTCTGTCAAGTGGAACTCCAGCGTATCGAGCTGGGAACGGAGATCCGAAGTAATGTCTGAACGATCTTTAATGCTGTTCAACACATCGGTCACCCTACCATAAAGATGTACGATTCGTATCAAGGCGGGAAATGGTAATGGCCAGCCGGATGCCGGGTCGACATCGTTCAAAGAAGGGAACGAGATTTCGATGTCTCTGTCGCGAAGAGTGACCGGACGACCCGTTCCAGATGAGACTACTCGATCAAGGAAGAAGATGGACCAGAATGTATCCAATCTCTCTCGTTCGACCGCACGTAGCTCTTCTTCCTCCGGGTCTGTGCTTTCTTTTCGCGGAGCTTCGGTAATAACTTGTGTCGGATTGCGAGTTGATGAGGGCTCTGTCTTGACTGACTTGGGCGTCGGGCCCTCACGTCCTTCATACTTGATTCCTTGGAGAGTCTGCATACCGAGGTCCTGAGCCATTCGAATAGCGATGCCAAGGTACATCCACAACCCCGAATCGCGGTTTGCACCGAATTCGTCGTATGCTAACAGCACAGCAGCTTGGACGACTGCCACATTAGGACAGGAGAAGCTAGAGAATAGTAAGCACCTGTCTCACTCGCGCTTACCCTAGTAACTCACGTATCGGGAATGGCAGACTTGGCGCGATGTGCAAAGGCTTGCCCATATTCAGACGCATGCACTTTCGCGGTCTCTTTTTCGTCCTTTGCACCTTCGGGAGCTCCAGTCAACAATGGATTGGTAGAGAAGCGCGCAGCAAGGGCGCACACCGTGTCTACGAGGATGGCATCGACTTGCTTTTCTTCCAGATCCCGCATGAACCGGTCCTTTTGGAGAAACGGAAAATTACATCCGAGGTGGGTGAAAAACGTCTTGCACAGATGGGTGATCAAAGGGCTCGGCGACATTGAAGAAGTGTCGTAGACGGGTATTTCTGCGGATGTCCGAGATTCGGCAGGTGGTGGTGATTCAACCGATGGTGGCATTCCCGGTGATGACTCCACAGCTTATCCAGTCAGCACGGGGCGTTGTAGGTCAACCTGAAAAGAAGAACACATACGATCTGATGCGGTATGACCTGTGCTGTGCTGCTTCCCCCTCACCTTGACTACCATTTGCTTGAAGCCGGGCATAATAGCAGTTGGACCGAAGTATCTAAAGTACGGCATTCGATTGCGCGTACTAAGCGTCAAGCCAGCATCTCCTTCCAGCGTCAGCAGCGTACCAACTTGATGCATCGACTCAGCATACCGTTCTCTTCATGTGGGCGGTGCAGGCGACGGCTTGTCGAATAATCCGAAGTATGCGACGCGGTCGAAGATGTATGTGGAAATTGTGGTCTCGAAGGCTGGGACGTGGCTTCTTGCTTGATTTGCAGGGCAGGTGTAGTGGCGGTCGTGCTTTCCCTGCGCGCAACCTTCTTTCCATCCTTGGAGACCTCGGTCGGGCTGGTATCGTCGCCGCCATAACCGGCACATTGGTGTTTGTTCTGTTTGCATGTTCCACAGACTGGTTTTTCACCTGCCAGAGGCCATCAGTACTCGCCCACATGAACATATTCCCCAAAAGAACCCACCGGAGCAGCGCGTCTTTTTGCGCCGGCAGGTCAGACAGGCCGAGTTGATCCTGCGACGCTTCGCATAGGGGCCCTCATGGTTGGTCACGAAGCGAATGGGCCGCGATTGGGGCGGAGCATTCGCAGACGCGGTCGAGGGCGCGGGATTCATGAACGTATGCGTGGGAGGTGAGGAGGCTCATCAGAGCTGCATCGACTCCAGGCTTGCGACCGCGGGTTGGACTGGGCCGGGGTTGGAGATGAGGCGGGGCAGCCGAGACGCGAACGCTGCGAGATGCGGGGGGGTAGTGCGACGGAAGAGAGATGTCACGCTGGGAAAGCTTCGGGGAGATATCGCATCGTCACGGGTGACTGTGGGTGAGCAGTAGTGCTGTGACGAGTGTTGCTGGTCGCAAACCAGTTCAGTCCGATGAGTGATGATGCAGGGCTTGGGTGAGCTTGACGAAACCCCAGATGCAGGGCGAGCTCGGGGCGTATGGTGGTGGCGGGTCTCGGAGCAAAAGTTCACGCCAATATCTACCTTCGTAGATCCATTGTCGTCACTTCATCGACACTTCCGTTCGACCTGTGTATTACTATTCCCATGGAGTTAATTCGCCCTGCATTGGCTTCTTTGAGGTTAACAGCGCCTCGGCGCGTCTCCCGGCCGCTGTATCAATGTCTACATACCACTGCTTCGCAGCGCGCAACCCCGTTGCCTCATCCATCTGTTCCTGGACCGCCGCCGGAGACGCCTATGCCATCTCCATCAGATGTACTGGACAGAGTTGCTAGGAAGAGAAAACAGGCCGAGCTTCTGCAGCAGGCGAAGGATATCAGAGCTGCACCAAAGCCGGGGAGCGCACTCGCAAAGCGCTTCTGGAAGGACGTAACTGTGAAGGAAACGGGTGGTACTTCTTCCTTGCTCGAAATTCTAGAAAATTGCTGACGATACCAGATGGCCTGCAGGTGTTCCTCGACAATAGACCGGTGCGAACGCCCACCAAAGACATCCTCACGGTTCCATCCTCGAAGCACCAGCTCGCCACGGCCATTGCGCTCGAATGGGATTTGCTTGTGAGCGCACAGCAGGCGCTCAAGACGCACTACATACCCATGACGTCACTCGCGGCTCGCGCAAAGGACATTGAACGGGCAGACGCCGAGGGCCAGACGAAAGTGCGCGACGACATTATCCGCATGCTGATGCGCTATCTCGCGACGGATACGCTGCTATGCTGGGCGCCGGAGAAGGTCCTCAACGAGGTACCTCAGAACGGCCTCACGCTTCGCGAGACGCAGATTAAGCTCGCCACGCCCATCATTGCTTACCTCACAACGCACGTGTGGCCAGGTGTCGAGATCAAGCCAATCTTGGAGCCGGACAGCATCATGCCTGTCTCGCAGCCCGAGATGACAAAAGACGTGATACGCGGCTGGCTGACGGGCATGCCGGCTTTTGAACTTGCTGGGTTGGAACGCGCGGTTCTGGCGTCAAAAAGCTTACTCGTCAGTGTCAGACTTGTCCACGAATGGAGCGAGGCTTTTGCGCAATCGCGGAAGGCGGCCGATGCGGGCCGGTTCGGAATCGAGGAGGCGACCGAAGCAGCTAGCACCGAGGTGCGGTGGCAGATAGGGCAGTGGGGAGAGGTTGAGGACACGCACGACGTAGAGAGGGAAGACCTCAAGCGTCAGCTTGGGAGTGTAGTACTACTGGTCGGCGGCGATAGTTCGTGAAGCCTACGGGTGAACGATGGTGTAATGATTAGAGACAGGTCACAGGCCTTGTGTAGTACTAGACCTTTGCAAGAGTGCAGAAGCGAAGCAAAGCAATCCCGTGTATGCAGCCCCTATGCCATACAGAGCGCCATAAGGGTGAGTGAACTAGTGGAGTCGGTGTGTAACCTGTTCCATGCTTCGGCGGAGCGTGATCTGCCCTTTTACCGTGCCCGTACCTGGTTACGCGTCATGGTGCTTCGCCTCTCGCGTAAAGGTAGAAGTGGGCCATAAGAGCATTAATAGTTATAGGAGGAAAGGGTAATAAGTAAGCGCAGGACAAATAATACAAGAGCTAGACTTTGATCGCTAATGTTGTCTTGTACAGCCAGCTTTCAGCTTTCCGCGAGAGTTCCCCTTACATAGCATACAACGCTGTCCTTTATCCTTTTCCGCAGGCACGTAGGGCAAAAGGATTGGGACGTCTGAACTAGGTGTAGTGGATGATCCAAGTATAACCGGGGTGTGGTCTCCAAGGGCAGCTATAGGTCTAGACTTGGCCCCGCGGTCGTCGTGTTTGGGCTACGTCAAGCAACGCTCCTTTCATACGAAGTCGCACAGGCACGCCGCGATTTCGTTTCGCCGAGTCTGCTCGTGTGCGCGTTTCGTGGAGTAGCATCGTCCTCCCACATCACGTCTGCGCACCCTGCAGCGCCCGCCGGGAGTGTCATAGCCATGGATGGGTGAGTATCTCCCCCCACTCCCCAAGCATTTCCAAGCGCGACGGCACAGCAATCAGCCCCGCAACGCCCTCGACGACAAGAAGGCGCGAATCCCCGACGTACAATTGCACCGCTGACGAAATAAGACACAAGCGCTCCAAGTCTGGCACCGTCAAGAACCTCCTTGGAAAAGTCTCTTCGCGCAACGACGTGACTGACCCCGACAGTCTGCCCAACAGCGCGTCGGTCACGTCACTCAGCTCGCAGCAGCCCTCACAGAGCTCGTCGCACCCCTACAGCGGCCACCTGCCCGGGCATACACGCAGCACCTCGTCCCGGCACCGCCCGCACCTCTCCGCGAGCATGTCCAACGTAAACACGCAGGACGCGAACGCCAACACGCCCACCTCCCCTGCCTATGCCGCCTCCCCGCTCTCGCCGTCCCCCAGGGGCGCGTCCATCGAGCAGTCGGTGAAGATGTTCCGCGTGTTCGAGTCGCTGCGCAACGGCGACACCGCCGCCATATCCAAGGCCATCAGGGAGCAGGCCACCACCACCAGCGCAGACAGCGACGAGAGCCGGACCTCGCTGTCACTCCCCACCCGCGCCGAGGGCACGACCATACTGCACCTGGCCATCCAGTGCGCCGAAGTGCCAGTCATTGAGTTCGTCCTGTCGAACGCGACGCCTGGGCCCGACTCGGTCATCGACATCAACGGTCGCGACCGCGATGGCAATACGGCGCTGCACCTTGCAGCGACACTTGGCCGCGCGCCCGTGGTGCGCATGCTGCTCGACAAGCCCGGCATCAACGACTCGATTACCAACTACAACGGCCAGACGCCGCTGGACCTCGCCCGCACGCCCGAAATCTTCCAGCAGCTGCAGCTCGCTCGCTCCATATTCATCGACACGAACGTGAAGAAGATTCAACAGTTGCTGGCCGCGGGCGAGATGACGACGCTGGAGAAACTGTTGCAGGACGCGCGGATAAAGAGCACTTTGGATGTGAATGGCGGTGAGCTTGTGACGGACCCCGTTGTGGTCGAAGCTGGTGGAACCTTGTTGCACGAAGCGGCGAAGAAAAAGGACGTCAAGCTGGCGCAGTTGCTGCTCCTCAACGGCGCTGACCCCTTTCGAAGAGACCGCAAGGGCAAGCTTCCGCAAGACTACACCAAGGACGACCGGACACGCGCCATCCTGAAGCGTTCACCCGCTGCAGCCGCTGCGCAGAGGGGCATCCAAGAAAAGACGATCCTTGCGGGCGTGGGACCGCAGGCTGGGGCTGCACCGGAGAGCGGCATGGGCGCGAAAGAGTCGCGCGAGATGAAGGGCTACCTTAAGAAGTGGACCAACTACACCAGCGGCTACAAGCTGCGCTGGTTCGTGCTAGAGGATGGTGTATTGAGCTACTACAAGCACCAAGACGACACTGGCACTGCGTGTCGAGGTGCCATCAATATGCGCATTGCCAAGCTCTACATGGACCCTCAGGACAAGCAACGGTTCGAAATCCAGGGCAAATCCTCCGTCAAATATCATCTCAAAGCAAACCATCAGGTCGAGGCGAAGCGGTGGTACTGGGCATTGAACAATGCCATCCAGTGGTCCAAGGATGAGGCACGAGAGGAAGTGAAGCGCACGCAGCAGGATCAGGAGGCCCTGAAGCAAGCCAAGATCGAGCAGCTCGACAAGCGGCCGACCAAAGAAGGCGATAGCTCGAGCCTTGCCAGCTCTAAAATGACAAGTTCCAGGACCTTGCCTCCCGCTACATCTCTCGGTGTGCCTTTGCCAGCTGCAGACACGGCTTCTCGTTCCAACCAAAGTATCATGGATGATGGTCCGGACAGTGCTTATGACCCTAGCGTGGCTGGCAACGAGCTCGGAAAGATGGCTAGCCATATGGGTACGGCTACCGCTGTGGGGGACGATGCCGATGACGATGAAGAGTACGGTGACGACACAAGTAGCCATGAAGTTCGACCACAAAACAAGGACGCCTTCAACATTACCGCCCAGTCTGCCAAGCTCCAGCTTGACCTCCTCGCTCAGGTGGCTACTGCACTGCAACAAGAGAAGGCGAAGAATCCGACGTTACAGATATCGGACCCTATGATGCTTCAGGCGCTGTCGTCGTATGAGTCGGCCGTTGGTAACCTGAAAGGCTTGATAGGAGACCTGCTGCGCATATCACGCGATCGGGATGCTTACTGGCAATACCGTCTAGAACGGGAAGCTAACGTGCGCCGAATGTGGGAAGAAAGCATGGCAAAGGTGGCGAGGGAACAGGAAGAGCTCGAAAATCGTATGGGCGAAGCCGAAAGCAAGCGACGGAAGACTAAGCGTGCACTTCGGGAAGCCCTGGGTGAATATCACGCCGAAAATGACAGGACGTTATCCAAAGGTTCAGATGACTTCGTTGAAGCGACCGGAGATCAATCGGCACTGAAAACAAAGACTGATAACCAGGCATTGCGAAGGAAAGCTACCTTTGCTGACATCGCGGCGGACATGTCAGATTCCGATTCGGAAGATGATGAGGAGTTCTTTGACGCCGTAGGCGCCGGCGAAGTAGAGGTTGTTGAAATGCCTGTCCAGACCGTAGAGGGCGATTCTAAGGAAGCCTCGCCTAACGTGGGCGACGACCTATTCGAAAGCAAGCATGCGGAGATTGCCAAAGGCTTTGCCGGATATGAAGGTGGTGTACGAAAGAAACTGGCTATGGATGATGACAACAGGCCTAAGATTTCACTTTGGGTATGTCTGCTGCCCTTATACCTCAGACCGCGTAACTAACAGAGCAACAGGGTATTCTCAAGTCTATGATCGGAAAGGATATGACAAAGATGACACTACCTGTTTCTTTCAACGAGCCGACGTCGCTTTTGCAGCGTGTTGCGGAAGATATGGAGTACACGGACCTTATCGACATTGCCGCCGAACGTGCCGACTCAACTGAGCGACTACTCTATGTTGCTGCATTTGCGGCTTCAGAATATGCCTCGACTATCGGTCGTGTGGCGAAGCCATTCAATCCCCTTCTCGGTGAAACATACGAGTACGCTAGACCGGACAAGGGCTACCGTTTCTTCATCGAGCAAGTCAGCCATCATCCACCCGTCGGCGCCGCCTACGCGGAGTCGAAGCGATGGGATTACTACGTACGTATGAATACTCGCATGATTGTAAAAATGCTAACTTCTTCCAGGGCGAGTCTGCGGTCAAGTCCAAATTCTACGGCAAGTCATTCGACATCAACCCGCTGGGAACATGGTTTCTGCGCCTGCGACCAACAGCAACCGGTGGCAAAGAGGAGCTTTACACCTGGAAAAAGGTCACTTCCTCCGTCATCGGCATCATCACGGGCAACCCCACCGTCGACAACTACGGACTGATGGAAATCAAGAACTGGACCACGGGCGAAGTCTGCCAACTCGACTTTAAGCCGCGCGGCTGGAAAGCCTCGTCGGCGTACCAAGTCAGCGGAAAAGTGCTCGATGCCGAAGGCCGCGTCCGCTGGAGCGTCGGCGGCCGCTGGAACGATAAGATCTACGCGCGCTTCACGCCGGGCTTCGAAGACGCGGATATCGACAAGGGCGGCTCCAAGCACGCCAAGAACGACGACAACAAGGCCTTCCTCGTGTGGCAGGCACACGCGCGCCCCACGGGCATCCCGTTCAACCTCACCCCCTTCGTCGTCACGCTCAACGCTATCGACGACCATCTGCGCCCGGTCCTCGCGCCTACAGACACGCGTCTCCGACCTGACCAGCGCGCTATGGAGGACGGCGAGTACGATCTCGCAGCTACCGAAAAGAATAGGGTGGAAGAGAAGCAGAGAGCTGCGCGCAGGCAGAGGGAGGCGCACGGTGAGGAGTTCATGCCTAAGTGGTTTCGGAAGGGGAGGTGTGAGGTTACGGGGGAGGAATATTGGGATTTTAACCATGAGTATTGGAGGGTGAGGGATGAGGTTGCGAGGGGGAAGACGAGGTGGGAGGAGCATGGGTTAGAGGATATTTTTTAAATGGGAGGTGTGTGTGTGTGTGTGTGGGGGGGGGGGGGGGGGTGTATAGAGAGAGTATATGATTGCATAGGGGTGGTGGGGTGGAAGGAAGCTTGTGTATTTTAGCGTTGCAATGTGGTATGATATCGATGGTTCAAGTTGAAGTAAGATGTGCATGGATGTGGTACTGGTGCGTTCTCGTGGGCAGGGTCGTGGACGATGCTTGACAATGGATAAACGCCTGAGATACAGGGTGGCGGTTGTGGGCTAAGCCTGCTTTGTCGTCGTGAAAGCTAACTCACTCGTGTGTTGTTCGCCACGACCCCTATCTTCGAGCATTTACCTCCTCATGGGCTCTCTCGCTTACTCAACCTAGACCATTAACGTTATCGTGGCCGTCTTGTAGAATCCCAAGTGGGCTTGACGACACTTGCTAGAAGCATCGGATGGGTTTCCAAGGTCAAGAGCGCTACGCAGCGGCCGAAGCTGGGTGGATGTGGTGGTTAGGCGCGGTTCCGCGGAGGCGGAGAGGGATGCGACGCGATGGGTCGTAGGCTGAGAACTATTGGATACGTCCGTCGGGATTCAGGGCGATATTGAGTCTAATCAGTGTAATAGAGAGGGATTGCGCGTTAAACGGGATATTGTTAGTAAGGAGATATTTAGGGGCTACGCAAGTGGTGGAAGCGTGTCGTGCCGTTCATTGAGCGGGTATCCCGACGGCGCTCAGTGAATGGTTCTTCTTCTGAATGACTTCGCATATGGTAATGAGATCGTTCATTCACTGAGCGTGCTCGACCCCGCGGCGGAAAATCTCCGGATCGTTCCTGTGCTCCTGAGCGGGTCGTATGGTTCCACCCTTCGGATTCTAGTCCAGAGTTACGGAAGCGAGGTGTAGCATATGCTGGATGTGTTCGCTCGGGTGCTGGCGATTTCGCAGAATACTGAGCATCTCGAGGTAAACCTAAATCTCTCCAGGGCGGACTTTATCTCCTGCAACACTCGCGGCTTGTATACCGCCTTGTCCTTCGCAATGCCGATGATATATGCCACGTCCTCTAGAATGAAAGATAGACTAGTCATGTTGGCGGCGACCTGTTTCATGTCCTGTGGGCCATGTTTGGCCTTTTCGCAGATGCGGTAGATGGCGTTGGCAAGCTGAGCACTGGCAGCGGCAACACCAACGATGCCGGCAATGGCCGATAGAGGGCCAGCCATATTCAGACAGTAATAGAGAAAGCAATTCAAAGAGAATTATAGTTGGAGTGTATCTAGTGCCCTTCAACCCCGCGGGCGTGAGTTTCGTGGAATACGTGCGGCTGGACTGTTGATGAGGCTGCGCAGACCAGGCTGAGAGGTTGGGTTTATCTGCCCAATGCCTGTGGTAACACAGAAAATCCTAGCGAGTCCCGTCTAGGAAGACGAACACAGATCGCTCACATTTGGCGGCATAGTCTAACTGATTGCGCTGGTAATCTGGGTCTCTGTGTTTCTTCTGATGACCTATTCTTAAACCTTCCGAGATTTATTTTATTGCACTTTTCTGTTCTTGTAAATCATGCTTTTCTGTCGCGTAGTCTGGTCAAAGTCTCTAAGACGATTCAGGAGAACTTGTCTTCTGGCCCCATGATGCCCACAGTGCAGCGAACTAAACTGAAAACGGTCAGGAGGGGCATCAAAGTCTGGCGTGTGCCTACCGACTCGCTACATTAACGGAAACAATTACATTGCAATGCACCGAGATCGCGCTGTTCACAGTTCCTGAGTCGTCTAATTCTCACATGCACCGATCCTTTTTCATGTCGTTTGCGCAAAACCTAATTTGATGAATTGTAAATACTCGACTTGATTTTGAGATCTGATCTCGCAATATATAAAAAGTGTATTTGGGGACCGGTATCAGGAATAATTGCACAACGCAGCATGGCGCCGCTCACCGATACCTTTCTGTATGTTAAGGCACGTTCCGCTGCAGCTCGCTTGTGATGGTCAATCCTCACAGCCCTACCATGTCACTCAACATGTAACACCGAAGCGTATACATTCGAAACACCTCCGTCTAAAATCTATACCGTGTAACCTCGATAAATGAAGCATCGCTGCAGGTTCCAAAGCAGCTTGCCTGTGCCCTACATATGTACCAGGTCATGGCCTCGCTGAAATACTGCTCTATGCTGACGTACGCCTAGATTCGCATCGGGTGGCAAATACAGATGCTAGATGTTGCGTTTTCAACCACGACTTACCTTTTGTACTACGTCATTCATATCTTGCTTTACAGAAGTTCTCAAGAACTACGACAATTAATGCACAGGAACAAAGTATAACAATAAAGACCTTCGCGTTCACAGCAACGCCGCATTTCCGAAAGCAGTTTATCGAAACTCCACCAAGGTAATCACTTTCGCAACTCCAAAACTACAGACGGCAACACTAAAACTGAACCCTACAAACCATCTCATGGCTAAATAAAATTTCAGTGTAGAAACCTCTCAGCACCATTCTTCAAGGTGGATCAAAGCTGTTAGACTTTGAAACAACTTAGTTGAGTTTCTTTTGTCTCGGGCCCAGTAGGACAGCCAGAAAAAACAGCACAGGACGACCAAGATTGTATAGAACGGCAGAAGAGATATTTGGTAGGTAAATTGAGCCTCCTATGGGGTTCTATGGGATAATGTTTCTCTTTCCGTGTCCCAAACGGGTAACGTTCTCGAAGCGGGATGTCCACACTTTCATTTGAGTACCCTGAAGCTCTCAAAGGCCCTCACGAATATAAGTCCGCCTCCGCCTTCTACCCTTTATGGCATGAGCCGCCATAGCCAATGCTTGAAAGCTAGGAAGATAGCATCCCAATCGAGCAGCGATCCCCAGGAGATGGCTTCCAAAACAATAACCAGGAGTACGATGAACTTGCTTGCGGAGCGCTCCATGAACCAGGCGAAGAGGAGTTGGATTAGCAAAAACACAAGAGCTGGCGTAGCCGTTTCTGTGATAAAATCCTGGATGGGGGTCAGCACTAAGCCAACGCACCCAAATATTGATCACCCCTAAATGTTGATCAGCCCCACCAAACTAATCACCCACACAAAAGTCGCGATAATCGATCAACGCCATATTATATTTAAAACTATATATACATGTCTGCGAAGCTTAGTGTTATAGCTACCTTATTAATAGCTAAGGTAGTATTTAATATAGTTAATTGTAATATAGGAGCTTTCTAAGTAGTAGCTTAATTAATTATAGCCTTAATATCTTTAATATATATAAACCTTTAGTTTTAATTAATTTATATACGCTTTCTCTTTTATATAGAGCTTAGAGTTAATAATTAATAATTTAATTATAATATTTTTACCTCTTGCGTAGCTATATAAGTATTAGCTATTATAATAGCTTTACTTACTTTTAATAGTAATAGGCGCGCAGATTACAATAGGTTTTCTAACTATAGTAAGGCTTACTAGGTAATATAGATATCCTAGGGTCTCCGCGGCGTACTATATATTAAATTTATTAGATTTACTAATTAATTAGGCTATTCTAGTATTACTAGGCGATTAAGTATTTATAATAATTAAATTACTTAATTAGGGTTATATAGTATAAGACCTGCTACTTACTATCTTACTTATATTACTTTTTAAATAAGCCTTCCTCTCGTGCTAGGTAATAGTATCTAATAAATTAATTATTCTTAATTAGTATAGCGTTATTAAGGCTTAATAGATCACGTATCTAATTCTAATACTTTAACTTAATAATAGAGAATCTAGAGAGATTAAGAGGCTATAAAAGGTATATTAAATATAAAGAAAAAAAAAGCTCTATCCTATTAATCCTACAAAGCTACATAAACTTAATATTAATATAGCTAGAGTATCTATCTAGTAAGAGGAGTTAATATCGCTAAGTATTAAGCACTATCTTTAAGATATAGATACGCTATAGCTACTTAGCACCTATATTTTTTAATATCTATCTATTCTTAAAGGTTATATATAGCTAATTAGGTACTACTTTTACCAAGAACTATATTATTTATAAGCTTTAATCTTTAAAGATAATAGCGTAGCAAAGTTTCTGCCCTATTATAGAGACGTAGTTAATTATTAAGGCCTACTCGCAATTTTTTAAAAACCTTATATAAGCCTTCTTCTTATAGCTTAATATAAGCACCCTAGAGTTAGCATATATACTTAAGGCTATTTTAGTCTTATCTATATTCTATATATCCTTAACACGTATATTAAAGCGTATTTAAATAGCTTTAAATAGCTTAAAAAACGCGCGTATTTAGTTAAGAGTAATAGCCTTAGCTTATAAAGCCTTAAGCTTTCTACTAATAATTAAATTAACGCGTAGGTTTCGTGCGATAGAGCCCTATATTTATTACTTACTAAGAGGCTAGGTATTACTATTAAGGCGTAGAATTTAGATTACTATTTCTTAAGCGCGCGCGTGCGATAGGGGATATCCTTTTATATTTTAATTAATAATCTAGTTAGTAAAGAAATCCTCTTAATTTAGTAATAATTACTATAAATACTAGTAAGTAGCGTAGTGCGGCGCGCGTCTATTAACGCGTATAAATAGCGTAGATTACGCGATATTATAGGCTTATATAGCTACACGCTAACTAGAAAAAATACTAAAATTAAAGTCTATAATAGTAGCTTATATAGCTACTTTATAATCGCCTATATTAATTACGCGTTGTTAATAGAAAAGGCGGTGTTATGTGAGTGATTGGTTTAGTGGGGCTAATCAACATTTAGGGGTGATAAATATTTGGGTGCGTCGGCTTATTCTCTGGCAGTTTCTGCGTCTAATCTTCGGTACATACCTGATCCTTTTCAAGGTAATAGCGCGATAGTCGGCGGATCTCAGTCTTGTAGCATCGATAAGACTGGCCGTGGTCGTGATATTTGCATGGATTGGACCTACAGAGCACAGACTTAGGTGTAAAAAAGCAGTGGGGATTGTCCACCTGCTTGCGCATGTGCTCGAACACCTTGGTGAGGAAGTCTTTCGATAACGCATCCGTGTGATGGACATATCGAGTGCAGTAAGCCGCAAAGTGCATCATCAACAGTCGGTGTCGCGAATTTGCGGAACTATGCTCGCACACAGTCGCAATGAAAGAAGCGTTCAAGGCGTTCTGCTCAAGGATGAGCTCCGCACATGCATCGATCACTGTATCCAGAAACTGCATATCCTGCAGAAAGCTGCCAAGTGCATAGCAGCATGCCAGCCTGTACCACTCTTCACTCTCCTGGTCTACGTTTTTGATCAGACCCGCGCCTCCCATTCTTCCTAGACCACTAGTGACATTCTTGGAATGAATGATACTTGTGTACATCCACTTCGCGTAAATGGCGAAAATCTCTGCTGTCATCTCCGGAAGCGTGACGGTGTTGTCTTCCTTCTCCGCCCACTCATTGCCGTCGAGAGCGCGTTTGAAGAACTCCGCTGGAAGCAGCAGTGACTTATGGATGAAGAACTCAGTCTTGGTCTGGCCGACAATAATCTTCACCAATTGCGAGCATATGCTGAAGGTGGTTAGTCACGTATTCTTGTCCACAACGTCTTCTAGAGACGGGAACTCACATGTTGCCATTGCTGAAAGATGCCCTGACAGTGCGATCGCACATCCTATCTCTGGAGATAAGACCCATTCCGGCTCCGGAGACAAGAGTTGCCAAAGACTGCTCGAGGTGGATGAAAGGTAGAGAATAGCGGACAAGTCGAGCATGAAGGAAAACTGCGGGAAAGGAGTGATTATAAAGGAATTCACTCAGGGAGAAACCACGGTCCTTTTCGGCCCCGTCATCGTGTTGAGGATGGCAACCGGGGTAGGTAAACTCGGTACGTTCTCACTTCAACCACGGAACGGATGCGCAAAATTCGGATTCTTAGAGTCATGCACACGACTATGGAATCGGCAATCCCCTAGAGAGCCAAGCAACTCGCTGATACAGCCTTTCTTCGAACGGCATAGCCTACAAAAGCATCCGTAAGATCGACTCAATCCAGTAGCCCTGGGCCTCTCTAGGCACGTGACCAGATACGCATCTAGGCAAGTACGCTTCGCAGCACACCCCCTATCACGCATTTCGCCGCGCATTTCCCCAACCCAGTTTATTTCTGCTTAGTCCGTAGGTTTCCTATACATGCAGCACACGAAAATAGCACTCTCTTGTTCCAGACGACCAGAACCTCGTCGGTCGTCGATTACCACTGCACGGATGCCTACGCGCACGTGCAATGACTGCGTCCTTACGGGGGGCCAGCCCTTCCCACAATGTTAGTTAACTCAGCGTTCCGTTCCTACCTTTATAGATAGACCGTCCACGCGCCTTTTATTTTACATTAATAGGCTTGAATTCTTATTTACACCCTTACGCTTAGTCAAATCTACATTCTGGCACCTGCCAGCCCCCATAAGGGTGGAGGACGGACGCAAGACTGTGAGACTGCCATCTCGGATGCGCCTTCTTTGCCAAACTCGGAAGTAGCGCACCTGAAACGTCTACAACCTCCCTTTCCTGGAACAAACACCACTGTGCCATAGTTTATCACACCTAGATCCCACACGCACACTGGCCCCTCTTCGCGAGGTTGCTACACGCCACTCAGAACCTCACTCTTCTCTAAAACATTAAGCACACGTTCCAGCCTAGAATATCAGTAATAATAATATGTATATCACTACTACACAGTATTCCATTTTGACGCTATCAGTCAGTGTGATTCAATATCCTACCTTTAAAAATAAACTAATCTATATAGTGCCAGACCCCAATTAAACAAACCTAGCTGGTGGAGTATACTCTCTTCACTCTTAGAAGAAGCGCAGCTATGCACGAACCAAAAAATATACAGGAGCCAAGCTATTCCAATACGCGAACCTCATCCTCGCGCCCTGATACAGCACCAGATCTTCCACGTCCGCTCAGCCTGATGCCCCTTTCACGCGTACTCAACACCCCATTCCATTACCGCCACCTCGACAACTCGCTGAAAGACGCGCCATCTTTAAAACCCTCCACAACACCCTCTTCCCCTCAAACTTCTGCACCTCCTCCTCCGAAAACATTCCCTTCACTGGCGGCAGAAACCCCCTCCTCCCCCCAGTACCCATATCCTTTCCAAAAAGGTCCGGAGCCTGCGCATTTGACGGGGTCGGGTCGTTCACTTCGGCCTTTTCCAACTCCAGCTCAAAAAACAACGGCGGATCTCCTGCCTTCTCAATGACGACCTCCGTCTTCAGGACATCTCCCGTGACATAGCAGTTTGTGCCGTTGATTTTCGCCTTCCTCCACTCCACCAAAACCTTAGCATCCTTGCGCCCGCGAGCAGCGACTTCCGGCTCTTCTGCTTTGGCGGTAGTACACGTCTTCCTACCGATGTACGCGTAGCCTTGCTGCTGTGCTGTCGCGAGCTTGACGCAGTCGATGCCGATGTGGCGCTTGAGGCGGGGGGCACCTGGGGGGGTGTAGGTGACCGAGATGGAAATGATGGTGGGATCGGCGATATCGGTGGTGACAGAGTCGTTGTCGTCGCTGTCCGAGATATCGTCGCTGATATCGTAAGGCGAGCCGTACTCGGCGCGTGAGCTTTGCGAAGCGTGATGAGCGCTTGTGTAAGAGGGTTCCGTCTGGAAGTGCGGCAGGTAGTCGTCTCTGCGTACTGAGCCTCTAGAGAGGCTTTGCTCGGATGGGAACATGGGGCTTAGATTGGAATCGTAGTCCATTGCGTGCAAAGCCAAGTAGGACTAGACAGCTGTGAGGGTATGCGCCTGGGTGAGGTTTCAGTCCTCGGAAACTAGAAGCTCCAACTTTTTCTTTGCCTAGGGCGTGGAAGAATCTTGCGCGCTCGATACGAATGCTGACGTCGAAAAAGGTGCGATGCAAAGAGCCAACGATCAAAGCTCTGCACCTTTATAAAGATAACGATAGGCCGAGAAGAAAAGACGGGGTCCTAGGCGGAAAACTTTCGCTGGACGAATGGGATTATCAACTGCGGTACGACTACCACCCAAACTCCGGTAAAGATACTTTGATGAGAAGACGTCGGCTGGTCTGTCCGTCCGTTGGAGGGCTGCGGCGAAGAGACACCTGGGCTTCGGCGCGCTGAGAGGTTATCGACGATTGATAGGCCGTCGTTGCCATGCTTGGATTGGAAGCTACGCTTTGAGGGCGCTCTTGTCGGTCGTGAACCGCCTGATGCCGAAGACGCAGGAGAGATCGCACGTGCAACTGCCATCGCAAAGTTCTCGGAACGTTCCGTATTCGTGTTCTGCACTCGATATTTCCTGTAATCATTTGCGTGCTGTTGGTATTCGAGTGGCGCTCCGCGATCGTAGGTATTGTATCCTTAGTTGATATCCTGAGCACCTGTGAGTCAAGCACGGTAAAACCAACCAGGGGTGGGTCGCAACCATGGCAAGAGCGACTTAACGAAATACAAGAATAAAAGTCTTTGAAAGCAGTGCTGCGAAGAAAAACAGCATGTGATTTGAGAGAGAAACTGTATTTACTGTAATCAGTGCCTAATAAATTTTACCGAAATCCAGACCAAACCAGGGACCGCATGGTCACAGTGCTTCGACCGCGACGAGGCTCGCAGAACGCCAGCACATACCAAAAACCTTGGAACGATAACAGGACTCTTCGCGCCATGACCCATTGAGCTGCTGAAAAACAATGGCCAATTTGACTGATACCATGTTGCGCCACAAATGCCGAAAGGTGGAGTGAACGAACAACGCTGAAGCGCATAGAGCAGACCGTAAACCACAACCATGGTATGCCGACTCCGCCGCTGATACGCGAATGATCGAAAGTGTTTGCAAGTGATCGAAACGCCGGAAAGAAATCCCGTTGTATGCTCCCAATTTCCCTATCCATAAGCATTTTCCTAGGGCTCCCAAGACTGCCGTGGCTGATTAATGGTGCCGTAGCCTTGCTGTGGCTCATCTTCTTCAAGCAAGCTCTCCATGATGCTGTCTGCTTCAGTATTCGTAACAGTGAGTGCATCTTCGTCCTGCAGCTTCGTCTGCATGCGACGTGTCTGCACGGTCACGTAAGTGACCAGCGCCACACCGACAATGAACGCAGCCACTGCCAAGAAGATATTGACTGGAACCGGATTGCCGTGGAAAACAGTCTTCGTCAAAGCCACGATACCTGTTTGTGAAAGGTTGATGACACCAGAGAAGCAGATGATGGTCCCGTAGACGCGCCCAAAGGTAGCGAAGCCGAAGACCTTGGTGGCGTAGTCGGACATGGCGGAATAGTACAGTGGTCGAAGGGCAACGAACAGGATGACGTTAACATAACCTGCCCACAGTGCAGCGATCGAACCCACGATACCGATAACGGTGATGATGACTAGGATCAAAAGCAGCACACCCGGGACGCTCACGTTGTCGAGTAGAATGCCGAGGAACGGTGTGCTGATAACACCACCGATGGGAAGGGCCCAGTCGAAAAAGTCGTTGATGCGAGAAGCAAGCTCAATAGAACCCAGCATGTAAAAGTACTGCTCCCGAACAGTAGCGATGAAGTAATTCATGCGAATCATCTGTAAGACAGTGAGGAGCGTGAGAAGATAGAACCAAGGTGTCAGCATCTGCTCTTTCGCAGGCTTGTTGTGCAAAGCACCCCATACACCAGCGGCATCCTGCCGGTGTTCTTCCCACTTTTCGCGCCTCCTTCGCCTATCAGGAGAGCCGACAAGCTTGTCAAGCTTTTTCTGTCGGTTTTTGCGCCTAGTGCTCCGTATCTTGCGTCGTCTCCAGACCTCGTCATCGGGTAGTTCATCGTCAGAGTCGTGAACGTCTCGCATGGGATCTTCGGCGTGCTCTATTTTCATTTGCAGTTGGCCCGGGGTCTTGTAGCTTTCAGATGGCAAGAAGGTTAACTGGCATATCAAGATGGCTAGAGGAACAGCCAAGTAGGCGAGGAAAAAGTGCTGCGGCTTGAAAGTGCGGTCCGTGACGTCGTAAATCAGCCGGGCGATTAGAAACACAGCGGCTGAAGCATCGAAAGCACCCGTTACTAATGCGACTAGGACGCATCAGTTCTGGATGCGAATGAGGTGTTTCAGGGCACTTGGTTGACTTACCGATAGTGCCAGCATATTTGGGAAAGGCATTCGCAATCTGGAAAGAAGGCAGAAAGATGAAGTTACCCCCTAACGCAAGGAAGAAATTACCGATCGTGTACCCATCAAAATCATCAATCTGGAAAGCAAGGCTCATGAAGATGCTGCCGACAGCGAGACAGGCGGATCCTAAAAGAAAGCATACTTTCGGACCATATCGATCGAGCATCCCACCCACTGGTAGCGCGGAGAGGTTTGCAGTGGTGGAAGCAAGCGAGAAGAAAAAGTTGAGTCTGAGGTCCTGTTCAAAGCATACTTCGACGCCCTTTTCCAGCTCTTCCGGTGTGCATAGGTCCTGGTAAACACCTTCCTGGATGAGAATAGGCTTGAGTGCAGCAAATCCGAAGACAATGCCGCTTGCGAACCAACATGCCAGCACTGTCACGATTACCTGGGCTGGTTCACGAGTCAGTGACAACCTCGGATGACAGTTCGGGAATGTTGTACGAACCAACGCGCTTCGTTGTAGAGACGGTGTACTGTGTGACGCCCCCACCGTACTCTTCAATTGTATCTTCCGGCGGCTTCAGATAATCGTAACTCGCAAGGCGCCGGACTGCTTTTGAGCCATCAAAACCGCTGCCGAGGGAAAGGCGACGTTCGCGGTCGGAACGCGCAATGGACTCTGCTCGCTCTAGCGGGGGAAGAAAGAGATCGACCAATGCCTCCTCTCGATCTTGTCCTTCCAACTGGGAGACATGCTGCACGAGAGACATGTGAGCTCAGCAGCAAAAGAAGGGAGGCTGGGCAGAGTGAGAGGTGAAGTTGTCGCAGAATTTGAGGAAGAGACGGTGAGAGGGGGAATTATAGTAATATTATTCAAGTAAGGAACCTGGCAGAGATCCTGGTTGGTCCGAGCAAGTGTTAGTTCCGATTTCGGTCACACGCGCACAGTTGAAGAAATTACCGTAGACGCAGCTTGCGTGGCCAGCGCTTGTGATGGCCGCTTGTACTTTCTGTAGTACTGCTGCCGTGTTCCAGCGCGGCGGCGAGCCGTTGCGTTGCCTACGTCCTCTCGATGATTCTCGAAAGTTGTGCGCGGGACGCCACCCTTCCGAACGTGGCCTGAGTATTCTAAAAAGCGAAAGCATTGGCCAATCGCAGCCGGGCCAACCACAAGGTGCATCGCCGATCGTGCTCCAACATGGACTTCGCGCGACCCGTATCTTTATCTCCAGTGCATGCATTCGACAGTAAGCAGTTAATTCGATCCAACGCCGTGTAAAGCACCACAGACATGGTACTGCAGCAAGCACATGCATCGTGCTGATAACGCAGACTTTTCACGATAAGGTCCGCGGCGCCGGTAGCAAATCAGAGGAAGGGGCACGAACTAGTGTTTCCGAGCGGTCGTGACAGAAGACTTGTAAAATGTGGAGCAAGAGGTAGACAGTGTTGAAAGTTGACATTGTGGGCGTGAAGGAACCCATAGGGTGAAGTATTCCATTGCTAGCCGTTATCAGATTCCACTGTTCATCCTTCAAGAGACCAGGCACATCATCGCCAGAGTCGCTGCATTTCGCACTCACAACTTCAATAAAAGCAACCACCATTCTCAGGCGACTTGTATTTCACGATCATCATGAATGACAGCTGGTTCAAAAGTCGCGCGCCGGAGGGCGAGTGCCGCATTTCCAAACAAACTCGACAACGCAGGAATAACACTAGTATAACATGGCTTTTTTCAAACAGTTGTTACAGGTAAATGATAAGCCGCCGGATCCCCAACAGGCTCACAAGCAGGAGCGAGCAGCTGCGCAGAATTTATCGACAGGCGCACGCGGATCACATATTACGTTGAGTAGGATAAGGCAGGCTTTGGTAGATCTCGAGGAGGACGACGACCCATACAACCCAGGCATAGAACATCCTCTAACGTACGATCCTGGACCACCACCCTTTGACATTGCTCCCAATGCAAGCTCGGCTGAAGAGATACTGCAAGCGACTAGGAAGTATTTGGATGCTGAGATAATGAAAGAGCAGGACCAGGTGGACTGGAAACCAGAGTACAAGTTCGAGAAGGTGGTCCTGCACCCCAAGGGGAACGAACTTCCACTGTTCAGCTCAAGAAAGGAGTTTAGTAATGTTAGCCACGCAGGCGACCTTACGATACCCGTGAAGAAGTTAGGTATGGCTGTGGACAGAGCGGTGCTGAAGCGTATACAGGCTGGCTTGGGGCCGCGGCCGTCCAAGATCGACGATCTGATAGAGAGACTGCGTCTCGAGCCCAAGACTCATTCAGAATTAGATGAGCCACCAGACGTTGAGGAGACGTACGCTGAGCTTCTGGCCGTGCTCCAAGCATGGAACATGCGTGTTGGGAAGGCTTCTGATTCCGCTCATGGACGTAAAGGCCTTGTCGATGCTCTCGAAGCACGGTGCCAAGTGATCCATGAGACCGAAACTCATGATCAGGATGACATTCTTCTCGAGGGACAATGTGGGCACTTGCGCCAAGCTCTGCATACATTCCGGCCTGAGTTGAAATATTTCCAAAACCAGGATGTTTTCGACCAACTAGTCATCATGTTGGCGAACCAGGGCACCAGGACTCCTGGAGTCGACGATGAACTCAAGGACGCCATCATCAAGACACTCTTTCGAGAGTATCGATGTAGGTTATACTTCAGCGAGGAGCACACTGCCAGGAGAATTCGACTAGATGCAGAAATCGCACGGGCGCGACTTCAGGGGGACAGCACAGAGGAAGGAGATTTGGTGAAAGAGCGCAGAATGCTGGACAAGGAAAGCTGCAACCAGGCATCAGAACAAGTACGGTCGGTGATTAGGTCTGCACAGAAGGCACTCTATGGCAATATGTTGGAGGCGCTGCAACTGTTAACGGAACAGCAAGCAGGTCAGAAATGGGCGGCGTGTGAGATGACCAAAGCCCCGGCCTCCGTGCTTGCGCAGAGCTGCATCGACAACGCGAACGAGATGGGCAACATGCTTCAAGATTGGGATCTGAATGTCGAGGATACTGTGAAGGCTGCGATCCGCGAGCTGCAAAGGATGCACCGATTGGATGCGGATAATCGTCGGCAGGCGAAGAAGCTGGCAGGTCTCGATGTATCCAGGGCGGAGAGGAAAGCGGTAATGGCGCGAAGGCGAAAGGACTATAGGACGCCGTTGATTATGAAAGAGGTACAGGATCAAAGCTCGCAGGTACAAGTGTTGTCACGGCGCGTCCTGGAGCGTATGGAGAGCTTGGAAAGCTCTCTGAATTGCGTCCTGGAAGTGGCCGGTAACAGCTACCGTGCGCATGATACGTTGATGTCAAGGATGGATGAGGATGATCCGTACTGTACGGCGCAGGCTGCGTGCGAGTATACGGTGAAAGGGTCCGACGATGCAAAAGTGCAAGTGGAAGGAGCGACCGTTGCGAAGGAAACCGCGACTGGCATCGTTGATGAGCAGAACGGTTGGTAACTTGATCTTAGTCTGTATGTTGCACGTGGTAGGTGGACAACGATCTCTGCAGTTGCAACAACCTTGGAAGCCTCGTGTGCACGTGTGCAGAGCCGCAGTCGTCATTGGTTTCGTAATGTTGGCTTGAGGTACATGTTACTGGTGGGAGCAGCAGTTACGACCCTTCATGTCTTCCAGTCCTGCGAGGACAGCCATGGATAAGTTCTTGGATGATATCAATTGAATGCACCAGCAAGGCTCGATGCATCGCGATGAGTTCCTTTTAGCGCTGTGCGACGGAGCACGCACTCGCAGCGACGACACTGTTGGCCGGGGCCCGGTCCCTCCGTGCAGGGGCGTCTTTTCCATTGTTCGGTCCCAGGATGCTGTTCCAAGCTGCGTGTGGCAATCAACCATCTTTTTTAAATATTTTAAACACATCTCGACGACAAGAATAACAGTGGTGGTACATGTTTTTCCACCGCTATTGGATGGGCCGGTTGCCCGCCGGAATCAATGGCTTTGTCGTATTGCCTTAAATGTGGATGGTTCACGCTGGGCAGGACTGGCTTGTCCGGCTATCGGGAGTAAACGGCATCAACAGAAGAGGCTAGGGCCAAGTGAGCAACTTTTCAGCAACCTCGCCATATCTACTTCCGCCCGTCCACTGCAGCGCCATCAGTCCTCCATCCACAACCTTCCTCTCCACTCAGTTTTCCCTTTTCCATCTCGCGCCCGTCGTCACAATGGCTGCCCAGGCCCCCGCCTCGTCTACCGGCTCTGCGAAGCTCGATGCCGTCAAGGCCACTGTTGCGGCCGCCGACCCAACAACACCCCAGGGCTTCGGCCTCTACGGGCGCTTTGCCTTTGCCGGTGCCGTCTGCTGCGCCGTAACCCACGGTGGCTTCACTCCCGTCGATGTGTACGTTTTGCGCGCCTGCGACGCGCCTCGGCGAGCGCCAATGGCGGCCGTCGGGGTTGCGCCATGCTTCTACGAAGAGTGACCAACTAACCTGTCCGCAGCGTCAAGACCAGGATACAACTCGACCCCGTGACCTACAACAAGGGCTTCATCGGCGGCTTCAGGCAGGTCGTCGCTAACGAGGGTGCCGGCGCGCTCTTGACTGGCTTCGGTCCTACCTTCGCCGGTTACTTCCTCCAGGGCGCCTTCAAGTTCGGAGGATACGAGTTCTTCAAACAGCAGTGCATTAACCAGTTCGGCTACGAGACTGCCTCCAACAACCGCACCGCCGTCTATCTTGCGTCCGCTGCCGCCGCCGAGTTCTTCGCCGACATTGCGCTCTGCCCGCTCGAGGCCACCCGTATCCGTCTCGTCTCGCAGCCCACCTTCGCCAGCGGTCTCGTTGGTGGTTTCTCCAAGATCCTGAAGCAGGAGGGTGTCGGTGCTTTTTACTCTGGCTTCGGCCCCATCCTGTTCAAGCAGTATGTGACATCATCGGTCTAAGAGGAACCAAATTTCTGACATAGTCTAGGGTCCCCTACACCATGGCCAAGTTCGTCGTCTTCGAGAAGGTCTCTGAGATTATCTACCGCTCCATCGACAAGAGCAAGGCCTCCAGCGGCATGCAGACCACCATCAACCTGGGCTCTGGTCTTGTCGCCGGTTTCGCCGCCGCCATCATCTCCCAGCCCGCCGACACCATGCTTTCCAAGATCAACAAGACCCAGGGTCTCCCTGGAGAGGGCACCGTCTCCCGTCTCGTGAAGATTGCCGGTGAGCTCGGTCTCCGCGGCTCCTTCAGCGGTATTGGCGCCCGTCTGATCATGGTTGGTGGTATCACCGCCGGACAGTTCGCCATCTACGGTGACATCAAGAAGGTAGGCAATCTTGACATAGATGTAATTTGACTTGTGCTAACTCTGCCAGGCGTTGGGCGCGACCGGCGGTGTCGAGATCGCGAAATAAGCGATTGACGTAGTGGACGAGGGGGAGCGATGATACCAAGACAGCCAGGAAGCTTTTTCGCAGGCTTCGGAACCACGTCAAAAGTAATGATCTGTCTTTGTACCTTTTCTTGCATATGGTTGCATGGGATTTTCTTGCTAGGTTCATTGTGTTTGCGTTTATTTGCAGTCATAGATTTTCTGCGCTACCGCTAGACGACGGACAAGCGGGATTTGTAACAGTACGAGCAGTTGAGAAACTAGCTGCACAATAGATGGAACTCTTAATGTCGACACAATTCCACTCTTGCATGGTGAGCCGAGTTTTCTCAGGGCACTTTAGCGCGAAATGAGATCTTCAGGTATATTTTCATCTAATCTCCCGATCTCGGGGCTCTAATATTGCCAGGTATCTCAACACAAATGACCAATTCCTCCCGTATCCAAAATGAAGCCAGACGATTACTTCCCGTAGATGTTCGAATCAAAGTCGGTCGGAAACTGGTCCCTGCCCTCAGCATCCTTATTGACCCAAACACCAACGCTCACACCGGGGCAATTGAACAATCCGTACCCCTCGTCGTCGATGACAACCTCGCCCTCCTCCCACCCCAGCACATCCGTCCACCTCTCTCCTTTGTGCTCCTCGCCCACAGCCATCCTTATCTCTCCAGGGCCCTTGTTACTCATCACGACGGCTAGCCCCGCCGGGTGATCCCACGTGCCTCTCCGCACCCATCCAATGCAATTCGCATCGTTCCAGTAGTCCTCCTGGCTACCATACGAATACAGCTTCCGCGCGAGCACCAAGTCCGCGAGCTTGCCGCCACACGACGGTGGCTCCGCATGCTCGCCCTGCATACCGTACAAATCGCCATAGAACACGCACGGATACCCCTCGCTCCGGAGCAGTATAAAGGCATACGCGAGGGGCTTGAAAAAACCCTCGATGGGCGTCGCGACCGTCTGCCCGGGCTGCGTATCATGATTCATAACGACGGTGACGGCCTTTTCTGGGATTTTCTGCACAAGCGTCCCGTCGAATACGCCGCGCAGATCCGCGGCCTCGGTTGTGCTGAGCCGGCTGAAATTATACACGAGCGGCGCGTCGTACAGGCAGAACTTGTGGTGCATGGCATCCAGCCAGGGGAGCATTTCATCCACATTGCCCGTCCAGAACTCCCCGACGATGAAGATGTCGTGCCCGCAGGCGTCGCGCAGGGTATCGATCCACTCGTTTGTGAAGCGCTCGCTGAAGTGCTGGACTGCGTCGAGGCGGAAGCCAGAGAGGCCTACTTCGCGCACGATCCAGGGGCCCCAGGCTTTGACGTCGGCCGCGACGGACGGGTGCGAGTAGTCGATGTCCGCGAACATCATGTAGTCCGCGTTGCCCTGCTCGTCGGCGACGCTCTGTGACCACCCCTTGTTGTCGCCGAGGATCTTGTAGATGGCTTTTTTCTCGTTGGCCTGGTTGTAGTCTGTGCCGGAGAAGTGCTCCCAGTGGTACTTCATTTCACTATACTTCTCCCCGCGGCCGGGGAAGTCGAAGCCAAGCCAGCCTTCTATCTCGTACGGCTCGGAAGCCTCCTTGTTACGGTCGTCAGCGTCGACTTCTACGACGTGGCATTTTTCCGTGTGGTCGGCGCCTGCTTTGTGGTTGAGGACTGCGTCCCAGTGCAGCTGTACGCCTTTCTCCTTGGCCAGCGCGCTGAGTTCGAGAAGCTCTTCTTTGGTGCCCCATTTTGTGGCGCGGGTCCCTTTTTGCTCGAATTCGCCGAGGTCGTAGATGTCGTAGATGTCGTAGCCGTTGCCTTCGGGGGACGCGGCTTTACAGCCCGGAGGCAGCCAGAGGGCGGTGAGACCGACGGCGGAGAGCGAGGGAAGGGCCTTAGTTAGGCGCTTCCAGTGGGCTTTATCGGCGGGGACGTTCCATTCGAAGGCTTGGAAGAGGGTCGCGTTTTGGGGGGTGGGTTGGCGGTCTGGCCAATATGTAAGCGTTCATATTCCTGCCGGAGCTCGCATTCTTACCTTCTTCCCCCATTGTGATGAACTGGGATATTCAAAGGTCTATATGATTAAGGCTGGGGTGTGATAATAATGGTATTGACCTCGCACTTGCGGAGTGCCGAAGCTATAAGCGCGTCCGGCGACGTTTGCTCCGTCATTGTGAAGGGATCCATTAGATATGCCCCTGCATTTCGTACGTGTTAAGCAGGTTTGTCCGCGGCGCTTCGCCTGCAGGTCAGGTTTGTGGGTTGTAATGGAGGTGGTTTTGTTGCTCAACCTTGTGGTGGATGACGTAGGTGGACATACCGTTCCTTGGCAGTCAATGCGCGCAGTCAGTCAACGCGCGCCCTCCGCATCTCCGCGCCGCCAACAAAATATAGTATAGAGCTCTCTACAATAGTTTTTATTGCAGGATTTTTTGGTGTTGAGTGCGACTGAGTATATTGAATATGGCCAGCTTGTAGTATTTACAAATATCGCGTTGGTGTTTTGATTGTTCGCCCACTGCGCGAGGAGAGCTGTGAGGGCGTTGGCGTCGCCCTCTCTACTTCAACAACCCTCTGAGGCGTACGCGGAGGCTTGTTTTTGTGCGTTTTTCGAGGAGTTGACAGAAAAGTACGCTGGTTTCCTATTTGGGAAAGCTTAATACGATTTTTGAGGCGCTTTTTGGCTATACGAGCTTGTTTGCGGAGAGCTTTTTGAGAGTCCTTCTCAGCTCTCTCCCTCGCGCGCGCCTCTTGAGCTTGCGCGCGCGCAATACGCCTCTCTGCCTGCAAACGTTGTTTGAGCTCCTTATTTGATCTCTGTATCTCCTTTTTGCGTGCTTTTTGGAGTAGCTCCTCTTGTTTATCCGCCTCTTGTTGAGCAAGAGCGTCGCGAGCTCTCTGTACGCGGGCGGGCGACCAGAAAACAGCTCCTCCATGCCACTCCTCAGGTTGTAATAAGGGCAACGCCTTGCCCTTGGTTTTGCGACGTTTCTGATTGGCGAGGGCCTCTCGTAGGCCTTTGTTCTCATCCTTAAGCAGTTGATTTTGTACGGAAATTGAGTGTATAGTAGAGCTGAGCGTGCGCGCTGCTCTATCGGCGATATCGCTGACGGTGGAGCGTAGTAGTCTCTCAATTTTGCGCCAATCTGACGCGCTGAGTACTGAGAGAGAGCTCTCTCGCGACGAGTGCCTTGGTGGAGGCTGATTGTTGAACCTTTCGAGTATATGAGTCGGGTCTTGCGGCCAAATCCCTGTACCCGTAAAAGCCTTTACAATCAATTGCGGAGTAGTACAACTGGCCCAGGCCTTCCAGAAGAGAGGGAAGAAGTCTCTTTTTGCCACTGTTGATAGTCCCTGGCACCTGAGCAAGTATGCCGCCAACTCGTTGGTGTACGCTGTAGAGAGAGACTTGAAAATACAAACGTCGAGAGGCTGCAACGTGTGGGTAGCGTGAGGAGGAAATACCGCAAGGAGAATCTTGTTCTGGTCGCAGTAGTTGATAAAATCCATAGTAACGTGAGATCCATGGCCGTCAAGTATCAATAACCGATATTGTCGTCGCGCTTTTTGTGTGGTACAGCGATCAAACACCTGCTCGAGCCAGCCAACGCCAACCTGATTGTTTGACCACCCAGAGGTTGTTGACGTGATAAATATGCCGTGATTCTCGTCAATTTCTTCTACCCAGCTTGACTGTAGGCTCTCATTATCAGACTGATAAATGAGGGCTGGCGCAACGAGAGAGCCGTCGGCGCAAATACATGCCAATACTGATATCCACTCGCGCGACCCGTCCTGTATACTTTGCTGTACTTGTTTGCTCTCAAATAGAGCCCTGCTGAAGATCCGTTTGGTGCGCCCAGTGATCCCAAGGAGAAAGCCTTTCTCATCCATATTGTACGTTTGTTCAGGTTGTATGCCGTATTTGTTGATTCTGTCGTACAAAAGTTGAAAGTAGAGCTCATATTTGCCCTTTGTATCAGCGTTGTGGCGATTGGTATCAAGCCCTGTTGACCAGCGCGATATGAGGTCCTCTTTGTAGCGCTGCACAAAGCGACTGACCCAGCTCATTGAGACCTCCTTGTGAGCAATATTTGACGCGAAATTTCTCATCATATGGCGTGTAGGAGGTAGCCCACGCTCAGTCAGTTGGTGTATGTATTGTAGGAGCTCTCTCTCTTGGTTTGGGTGGAGATTTCTGCGATTCTTGTCGGCAACTTGACGCGCTTGTGATGCGCGTTGGTGCCGCCGGGTCAATGTAGAGCGCACAACACTAAATCTTTTTGCGATTTCTGTATACGTAAAATGTTCTCCTGGTTCTAGCGATTCGATTGCTTGTAATGCGGCGTCAATTGGATCCATATTGGTGTAGTGGTGTAGGTGCAAAGTTTGGTGTTGTATCGCGCGCGCGCGCGTTGACTGACTGCGCGCGTTGAGTGCCAAGACACGGTATCGGTGGTTTCGTAAAATCCCGCTACACATGTGATCTGGGCGCTTGTTAGGTAATCGCTTCCTGCGCGTCATTTGACCCCACCTATTTTTCCGTACAATCGGATGCCGTATATAAATTTATTCCCTTAAATAATACCTTGCTATTATCCTTAAGGGTTATCGTAATACTAGCTAAAAGTCGTAAACGTAAGAGTACTTAAGTATTTAAGGGGGGCAAGAATTCACCCTAGGTAATATAGGTAGCTAAAAAGTCGCGTATAATAAAATAACCTTATAAAAAAACTCCTAAAAAAGCAAAGGCTAGGGCACCTTTATAAGAAATAGTAAATAAAGCTAATTATATAACTACTACTAAGGTAGCTAAGGCAGAGTAACTTAAGAATAAGGACGTTAAGGAGCAAGAGATATACTTAGAGGATAGCTTATTATTAGCCTAGCTAGGTCCTTTTATATAATAATTAGATGAGGAGCTTGCTAAGGTAATTAATAAGACTTACATAAGGTGTCGCTATAGAGCGTACTATAATAATAAGATAGTTAACAGCGTAGAGGATAGCAATTATAAGTAACTACTTAATAGTCTAATAGCGGGCGAGGTTTAGAGATGGGCTAACAGCGTTGTTGTAAAGATAAGCACCTAGGAGAAAGTCTCTATTAAAAGCCTTACTATTATTATATATTTAAGTTAAACTTTAGTAAAGAATTATATAGTAAATACTTTTAAACGCGGGGAGAGTTACCTATATTTTACTAACGTAAAAACCAGCGTAGAAGAGTTACTATAATTAGCGCCCCTAGGGGCCACTACGTGCATGGATTTTAACTTAGTGCTATTGCCAGAGTCACCTTAGGTGCCTGCTTTAAGTTAGTTACGCGTAGGTGGCCCATAAGGCTCTTAGGTACGACTCACCGCTACTAATCGCCAACTTGCTAAGCTGCCAGACGTTATAGCGATTGACTAGATGGGCAATAGGCCAGCTATCCAAATACGGGACGCGTGGAGGTGCCAGGATACCATGTGCTCGAACTACGCCCATGTGTGCTACTTTCAGCGTACTAAATCGTTGCTGGTGCGATTCTCCGATTATATGCCCGTCGAGGGCAATATAGTCGCCATATGGGCCCGCGAGGTGTCGCTGCAAAGGTGTATAGTTGCAGAGCCGTCAGACAACGTTTGGTTGATGATAGCGAGATCTCGTGGGCAGGCTGGGCGACGGCGGAGGAGGAGCGACTCTGACGGCGAGCCTATAATAAAAAATATGCTTAAATTACTAATCGCGTCTATAGCAAGTTAATTAGTATAAAGTTAGCTATTTTAAAGTAGTAGTAGTAGTAGTATTGATTAACGTCCAGGAACATAATGTTCTAGCCTCCCATGGGGCATGGGGACGTGCTAAGCTGTATTTACAGAAAGCATTTCGTGCCTGCCGGCTGGCTACCATCAGAGTAGCCTTGTTGTACATAGCCCATCCTCCCTTTAATAGGTCTACCTGCTACTACAGGCACCTAGATACCTATAGTAGCCGGCCCTCATCTGTGAGGGTGTTGTTGTTCTGCCCCTCTCTCCCTCGCCCTTGTAGCTCTGCTCCCGTACTGTCTTCCTCCCCCTACCTCGTACGAAGTAGGACCTCGTACGAGTTAGCAAGCTGCCTTGTACCTTGAGTAAAAACCTCGTAGGGGAAAACCTCAAGCTTGAACAAGTAGTAGTAGTCGCCTGAGCGGTACTTAGTTTGGGTGAAAGGTTTTGACCAAGTCTTGGCAGAGCGAAAACTCTGCATCTTGGCTTTGGTCTCTTTATCGCAACAGCGCCAGCTTTTTGCGGATAAAGAACGTGATTCTAGTAATCAGCTTGTTCAGGCGAACAATTTCATACTACAGGAACCCCCCACACGGTCGTGTGGGTGGAATCACGATTTTGGTGTTCCTGTCGAGCTATTTTAAAGATTGCCTGCCTAGCAGCAAGAACCTAATTGCCTACTAAATAACTTACTAGTTTTAACGTAGGATTTATTAACTTATAGTAACGTAGAGGAGCTCTACTATATAACACTGCTTTTCCTATGGTGGTGGTGGCTTGACGAGGGTCCACACAAAGATCGTAGAAATGTAAGAAAGGTCTTTACTATAGTTAAGGATAATAGAATTAACATTAACATGCTTATAGATCCTTTAGAGGCTGGCATGCCGTATACCTTATAGCAAGAGGTGTAGGAGCTACCACCGCCTCTACTACTTAAACTTCAAGTATATGCCGTCCGATGGCAGCGTGGATTTAAAGGACTAACTCTAGAGCAAAAAGCTTAGTGCCTAGAGAATATAAAGAAGGAGAAAGAGCGTGTAGAGCGAGAGGAGCAAGAGGAGGACAAGGACAAGGAGAGCTTGTTTGTATAGTCAATATAAGAAGTTACTAAAGCTTTTAGCTAGGTTGCTAACGTTAATTTTACAGTTACTTATACTTTACGCTCTAGTTATATTATTAATTACTCCTAGATAGGGCGCGTTATAAGTACTTTTGTTAGGGGATTTACATTCTTTATTTTACTAATTTTAGCCTGTAAAAATTAATTTTAAGGAATTTGCTGCCTAAATATACGTATATTATATTAACTTATTAACAGAATTATGTAGAACTGCGACGTAAGTAAATTAACGCTAGTAAATAACAAGTCCACACGGGCCACTATTATTAAACTTAATAATATTTACACTTAATAATAACGCGTTAATTACTTAAGTCCTCTATCTCCTATACACCTCACACCTGCCAGCCTAAGTAGCTAAAGTACTTTCTCGCCCGCTCGTCGTTATAGCAACCCTCCTGTACACCCAGCTCTAAGAAATACGAGAAATCCTGAAAGATAGGCGCTTTCTGGAAGTTCTTTTTTATCCATGACTTTAACGCTTTGAAGCTCTGCTTAATCGGATTCATATTAGGTAAGTACGGCGGCAGGTACTTAAGTACTACCCTAGCGTCTATACAGAGTTATTAAATTTTGGCTAATTAATAAATAGATGCGTTATTTATTATAATTACTAAGCGTGGCCCTAGGTACGGCGTGTAATATGGCAGCACTTTACTAGCAAGAAACTCCTCTATTAACTCCGCTATAATTACTCCCTAATAGATAAGATAATCAAGATACCTATTAACGTCTATAGCTAGTAATAAACTCCACCTCTCTAACCTCTGCGCTAAGTACAATACCTAAACTAGCGTGTTTACCTCTAACTAGGTATATTTTTAATTGCCTGTACGCTTATTACAAGCGCTCTTATTAACTACTATTACTATCTCTACCTTATACGCTAGCTAGTAGCAAGCTTTAAACGCTTAACGGAGGACTGCGTTACGCTTAGCTACTACTTTAGTTGCCGCTTTTTAACTCTACCTTATGCTAGCAAGAGTCTCCTATATAGTCGTCTATAAGGCTTTTACGTTATACTTGTTATACAAGAAACTCTGCATTTTATCTAGGTAAGTATTTAGCTAGCCTAGCGGTAACTCTTTAAGCTTCTTGTAATAGTACTATAATAATAACAGCGGCCTACCTTGCCGTACGTAGCTTAGCGGGTAAGGTTGCCCCTAGTACTCTAAACTAAGTTAAATCCTCCTAATTATTATCCTAGCCACCTTTATATCTTTCTAGATTTAGGTGTCGCTAACGTTGTTATTTAATCGATTAATTACGGCCTGCAACACCGTCGGCGGTAACCTAGCTTTACTATAGGTCCTTATTAAGGACTTTTAGATTCTTATATGGCAAATTTCAAACATGCCACTGCTTGGCGTAATAATTTCCCATCTACCACTGTTTCAGATACACTACCACACACGTGACGTTAGTTCGTAAAATATCCTACATGCCACTGTTTCTATCCTATATGCCATAGCCCCTATCCTAAATGCCACTATTCTGTTAGTAGGCTTTGCGCTCCCCCAGTTGCTTTCAGACAGTAAACAAAAGTAGTTTTACACAAAAAGAGAGTCCGTATTATAATATTATAGTTGTATAGTGTTAGGTGGTAGGACTTCTTATTATTTGCGTTAGATTTAGCTACCTGCTAAAACTAGAATAGCTTATCACGCGTCTAACGCGATAAACAAGTTAACGCGTTTTAACGCGAGGTTAACATAAAAAATATTAGTCTACTATAATAGTATCCTCTTAGAATTTGCCTAGTACTTTATTTGTCGGACAGACATTCGCGTTAATTAATAAAGCAAAAAAGTTAGTTCTTTACGTTATAGTAACCTAGAGACTTTCATTCAAAGTAGCCTCTAGCGATTAGACGAGATTCCACGCCATTTGCCACTCGAGCGAGGAAACTAGATGCAAATTCTTCCTTTGGATTACTTACATGAATTGATCCAATTAATTTAAGCTTTAGAAATTAGTCCCTTACACCTGCGATCTTAGCTCCTATTAGGATTAGAAAGCATTAAGATCTGTAAAGCTTATTACTTACTAACAGGGAGATATAGTTAAGAGCGACTTTTAAACGAAGCTACGCTAGATTTAGGCTGCTAAAAGACTTTAGCACTTAAATTAGATATTATACCTATAAGCGTGGCGCGTAAAGAAGGAGATCTAAAAGAGTGCTTTTATAAACAAGATAAAGTCCTTCTAGCTTATCCTTCCGTTCCTTCAGGCAATTACGGATAACGGGCTTAATATAGATATAGATCTGGAGGATAAAGGAAACTATGCTACTTTAAGGGCGAACGCTGCCATCTTAACAAATAATAATAGATCCTTTAAATAGTGCTATGTGGCACTAAAGGCTTGTATTCATGCATTTTGGCACTCTCGATAGTTTGTCTGTATTGATGGTGCCTATATAAAGTTAGATAAGAACCTGGTTCTCCTTGTTCTTACAACACTTGACGCCAACGAGGAAATCCTACTATTAATGTGGGGATTCGCTAGAAACGAGTCTAAAGAATTATAGCTTAGCTTTCTACATGACTTTAGAGAATACTTTCTAGGCAACCTCGATACTACTAAGAAAGAACGTAACAATTTCGAGTATCTTATAATTATCAGCGATTAAGTAAAAGGTCTAGTTCTAGCTATTAAAGAGGTTTTCCTAAAGGCTTTTTATTATTACTGTACCTAACATCTTGCGGAGAATATTAGAAACAAATTTAGAAGAAAGTTTAAGAAGATATTTAAAGCTGCTTGTCTAGTTGAGTCGAAGGCTAAATTTAAAGCCTTTTTAGATTAGATCGAGTCGCTTTCTGTTCCTGCGCGTCACTATATGGGTCAGATCGATACAAAGCACTACGCAATATCATATGCACCACTGGTCGATTTCCTATAGTTTAGTTAAACATATTCTAATATTTCCGAGTCGATAAATAACGCATGGATGGTAAGTGGATCTATTAGAAAGCCTATTATTCTGTTTAGACTAAGACTAAGCTATAGGAGGCTCGTAACTTACTAATTCTTTATTTACTCTATTATATATAGACATATATGATGTCGAAATTCTACGAAAGACGTTATAACCCCTAGAAAGACAAGAAGTATACTAACTTTGCTATAGTATATTTCTAGAAAGAGCTTAAGGAGAGTAATTAGTACCTTATAACTCCTTAAGAGCGCGAGAATATAGTAGCTCTAGCATACTAAGTAAATCTAGGAGACTAGAACACTTGTCTTATTTAGCTTAAAGCTTAGAAATGCTCTTGTCTCGCTTTCTAGGATCACAAAATTCCTTGTAGACATGCGATTGCTGTCTGTTGGTTCTTTAATACTAAACCCGAGAACTATATTGCCAACTTCTACGAGATATCTGAGTATCGTGAGCAGTATAGGTACTCTCTGTTACCGGTTTTACTAGATAATCTCAAACCTAATAGTATTATAAAGCCACCTCTTAACGCTCCCTTGCGAGGTCGCCTAGTCTAGAAGAGGATAAAGCGAAGGACGCGGGAGACAAAGGCCTAGAGACTTAGAAATCTAGCATTATCTAACGGTTAGAAGGAGTAATAGGATAAGGCTTAAAACTGGTATTAATTAGGCGCAACATATTTCTAACAGCACCTAGATATATTAGATTATCCTAGTTAGATTGCACCTATCTAGCGCCGTCCCGAATAGGCTATACCTAATTAATAGGTATTAACTTAACTTCCTAATAAAACTGTATTCAGCCTATCTTTAATTTCCTAACCGCCAGACTTAAGAGAGCACGGTACTTTATAGTAATAGATTAGAGCTATACAAGCGGACCTTAGAGAAATCGAGGCAATAAGAGAGCGTTACTAGGCTTAGGGGATTAGCGCTGCTAGACAAGCAGTAAATAGGAATAGAAATAATAAATAGGGTTAACCTTATAGAGCATAGGCATCTACAACGAAAGCAGAACATTCAATCTTGTGGTCCCTATCTCCTGAACCTCCAGTCCCCTAGCCAATTTTGGACTAGCAGCTACGGCTAGACGAGGATAAATAGTAAAGCAGCAGTGGCTCTTAAGGAAATCTAGCTACTTTATAAGTTATTTACATTAATTCTACTATTACGAACAATACCTTTACGTTTAGTATATCTAGCCCTGTTCCAAATATCACTATTAATGTCACATTAAGTCCACCAGGTAGAAACAAAAGGCCTGTGGCAAGTAGGGATAAAAAAGAGAGTAATATCTAAAGCGAAGAGCCTCTAGCCCTATTAACGCGATTAAGAAAAAGAGCTTGAACAGGCCAATTGTAAGACTATAGATAGAGATTTAGATCTATTATAATACAATCTTTGACCTTTCCCTTTATGTAAAACTACTGCTGCCTTTGTCTGCTGTCCAAAAGCGTCTAGGGGAGGCGCGAAGCCTACTAATAGAACAGTGGCATCTGGGATAGAAACAGTGGCATGTGGGATATTTTACAAACTGACGTCACGTGTGTGGTAGTGTATCTGAAACAGTGGTAGATGGGAAATTATTACGCCAAGCAGTGGCATGTTTGAAATTTGCCGGATTCTTATAATACATTAAAAAGTTAATATTTAGCTAGTAAATCCGTGTTTTAAATGACGCGCGGGAATCGATTACTAATGCGCGGGGCAGGTCACATGTGTAGCGGGATTTTACGAAACGACAATAGCCCACTGGGGTGTGTGGTGCGCGGGATACAGTGGGGCGGATCGGAGTCGTGAGCCGGCCGGGAGTCACCCTTCACACCCTTCTTGACTGGACTCATAGACAACATACATACCGTGCCACTGTTGAAGTCAGGAATATAGCTTAATGCTTCACCAGACGTTTTGGATTATGTAGTCTCACAAAGGACGCCTTTCGCAGATTCCAAGCGCAGGCCCGCTAGGTCCGCTAGGTCTGACAGCAACTACTCACACTGCAACACTTTAATGGTCTACTCTATCAAATGCTATTTTCAAACAGCATTATTCGAATCAGCTTCTCTCCTCGGTGCCTTTCAGTTACTCAGAATTGTTGCTCTTTTGGCCTTAAGTTCCCCATAACCCGCGTGCGCCCACGCTCAGTTCGCGTCACATTTCTTTTCGCAGACCGGAATGCAGTACCATCTTCCAAGATAAATAACAACAGTGACATTTGTGCGATACTTGCTCGCGGGAGCCTTCCTCCGTTGGTGTAAATTGCTGTGATGTGGCAAGGTAATCAAGGTGAAGTTCAACGCATGAGCAAATGACAACAACTACTCATGAGTCGCTCAACATGGTGATATAAAACGACCACGACTAAGACCATATCCGTGGTGTCCTTTTGTTTTGCTCATCAAGTCGGAAAAGTCATTCCGGTAGGTCGTATAAATATTTCCTCCGGCATCGATAATCTCTGCCTCTTTTCATCCTACAAGCTTTGTTCTCTTGGAAACTTCTTTACACATCTCGATTTTTACATATCAAGACCATCTGATACGTTCACTGCGGCGCAAGATGTGGTTGTTCGGATCCCGAGACAACGGGGAGCGCAGACGTATTGAAAGCCAGATAGGGCTTTTGAAGGACTATATCGGACGTAAGAATCGTGAGCTTGTTTAAAAATCAATGCTGATAAAAGCAGTATGCGTCAGGGATATGTACGCCTGTCCTTTCCACGACGCTTGTGGCAACGGCCGCAATGGATTTTGCGGGTGGGAAATCCATTCATACGAAACAATAGGCGAAGAGGAGGGGATCAAGGCATGGGAAATCACTGTCGTTGCAGAGTCCTCGAGTGAACCGGACAAACAAGAAATACTGGCAAAAGGACGCTCTCCTGGAGATGAGTTGCAAGATATGCTTTTCGCCTACAAGGCGCTCCATACGCGTCTGAGATACCAGGCCTGTGTTGTCAAGTATCTACAGACCCGAACATTTTGCGGTGGCAAAATCCAGAGGATTCTGCAATGTCGGAGCGCGGGTTCGTGGCTGGCCCGGTATTTCCTTCCAGAAAAGAAAATTCAACGTTGTGGATTTTCACTTGACAGCCTGCATCCAGAGGAACAGCGGAAACTCTAAGATTACGAAAGCCCTTTCGACGACGCAGTTGGAAAATGGAGGAAGTCTTCAGTAAGTCCACTAACATCATGCGCCCACTCGATACCCAACTCACGCTATTACAGACTGTGCTGCTATACTGACAGAAGATACCGACTATAGCAACGTCCGATTGGTCATCAGGAACGACATGCATCGTGAATATTTCCAGTACTCTGCACAACTGAGTGTCGAGAACATCGCAGCCCGAGAACGAACCGTGTATAGGACTGGTCGGTTCACTGAGTTATATGTTGCACTTGAGGACATCATATTACAGCTGAAGCACGACATTATTACGCAAGGAACACCAGTAGATCCCTTAGCTAGGACGGCACCACCTACCAACACTTCACTAACTCCCAGGGATACGCACTCCGATTCAGGAGAGTTTAGTGCACCATCAGACGATTCGACTGCGCCAACAGACAAATTTCCGTGTGATGGCATGCTCCAGACAGGAGTACAGAACGGAAATGAATATGCAGAGTTGGACACCAATGAATCCTCTCTTGAAAGAAAGAGAGATTTCCAAAGCTTGCAATTGGCGGCCTGCACCCAGGCCAACACGGAAGTAGCTTTCGGGACGAACGTCATCAATGCGTCCAGTCTTCAATCTCACCAAATATCGCCAAGTCCCAATCTTCGACATCACCTGGGCCATTTGTCTGCCGGCACCGAGAGGGAGTTCCAGAGAATCTGCTTCCGCGAAGCAATTCTCAGCCTCATACACTCCAATTCGATGCACCTCTGCCTCTCATGCCGCCAGACAACCAAGACCCAATGTTTACCCGCAGGGTAGGACCCGCCACTACAGCGCTATCGCAGAGCAACTATTGGACGAATGATATGGTTCTGAGAAGCAAGGGGTTGAGAAGAGCACCTGGTGTTGCGGAAACGAGCAGGGAGAAAATGGATTTTCACGGAGACGAATGAGGGATGCTAAGAATCACCAATGGCGATGAGGCAGCCAGCAAGTCTGTCACTGACGCAGCGTCGGTTTCTGCGGTAGTGCCTTACCGCCGCGACAGCGACATGGAGGGATTGGGAAACATACACAATGAGTCTACCGCTGGTGCAGCGTCGAGCTCAGCGATAGTGCCGTACTGTCGCAACGCCGAGGGTGAGGATAGAGAAGAAATTAAACATCTTTGATCCGATTCAGAGGACATGGAGGATGCTACACCGACATTTAATCGGTGTTTTTGAAAGCTGAGGTGGAGGGTTTTCTGCATCAAATTGTTTCATGAGTGGGGAAATTGGCTTTGTTTTGTCTGCGATTTTTCCGATCATGTAATTATGGTACTTCCTTTATTATTTCAATATCAGCTTATAAGCTCCCAGGGACCAAAGAAGTCATAAAGAGCTTCCTTTATATAAATTCTCGACAGCCGCTTGATCGCACGGACGGACTTGTCATCCCATTTTTCTCGCTTCTCCCTTTCCTTGCCTCTCAGATCTTCGATCTTCTCGTTGGCGAGCAGCTGGAACAGGTAATGTTAGCATAATACTCTCTATGTAGAAACACACGGCTTACCCGGTCATGTGACCAATGCGTCAACATGTTGCTGAGACTATGACGGTCCTCCAGATCCTTGATGTCCTTGGATGGCAGCGAGAGATACTGCTCGAACAGATTCCACTCATTCTCGTCTCCTGGTCCATCGCTTTCGATAGGTGCGGTTTGCGTGGAAAGCTTCAAGAACGTATACCGCGATATATTCTCGGGCTGCTCGGGCGTTAACGAGGCTGAGCCACTCTTGTTCCAGAGATCGGTCATAAACAGACTGGGATCGTTGGGATCGCTGGGTTCGTTGTTGACTACTTCGTCTCCCATATCGATCAGGCGACGCATGTTAAATCTCCACTGCAAGACCAGCCGTTCAGCACCTGCGTCGAGAACGTAATTGCAGTTCACAACAGATGTTGCCTTGATGCCGCGCATTTTCACTGCGTTTTCAGGCGTAACGGGTTTGATGCGATCTAGGTAGTTTGCGTCACTGAAATCGACGAGGTCTTCAAAGCATCGCACATGATAAAATGCTACGAAAGCGGTTAAATATGCATAAGGCACCTTCGATTCAGCCATTTAATACCTCCGTATGGGTAAACAGTAACACGAAAAGCCATCTCTTCGATCTGACTCTGACAGATAGGGTGCTGGCAACTGACCGCTCTTGAGGCCGGGGCGTATTCGATGAAGAAGAAGACGGGAAGCCCGTCGTGGTTTGTGTCCCGTGTGCTTATGTGGTCGGCCGGTCTGGATTTGGCCTTCTCAACATGTTCTTCATCTGTCGGCGGGGGCTCAGCATCCCATTCAAGAATTTGGCGTGCAATATCCTCAACATAATCTTCGTTTATTGATGTGACGTCGAAAAGAGTGTTGAGGCAATCGTTGTTGATTGAGTAACTACTCTATGGAGCTATATACTGTGGATCACGTGCACGGGTTGCACGTATGCGGGTGGCCCAAGCTTCCATACTGAACCGTCACAATCGACCTCCGTCTCTATCCGAGATTGCTCTTCGTTTTCAACGACGAGGGCTTCTCGATGGGCATTGTGACCGAGCTTGTGCGATGTAAGACTTTCCTCGTGGGCAGTTGGGATAGCAAAAGGCAGTCGACTTGCGCGTCACTACTTAGGGACACGACGTTGGGAATTAGAGAGCGCAGTAATGCTCTAGTGGAGAACCGCAGTGAGAGCAGTTGTAGAAAGCTGTGTGGGAAATATCATTTCAGAGCGTAGAGATATGAACGTAGATATAACGGATGTTGGGAGGAAGAGCATTGAATGGGAAAAGTATTGGGATGAAACCTGTACAGCGCTGCTGCGTACGCGCACGTGCATTAAAGGCCGGAGAGGCTTCTATGCGCATGCGATAACCGCCCGGAGACACAGTTGCTGTGCCGCTCGGTTGTGTGACGGTGGGTGGCGAGGATGCTGCACGGCGCCTAAATGTGGTGTGGCAGGAGCATTCGTGATCCTGGGCCCATAGGAAAAAGAGAATAGATAGAACAAGAAATCGGGAAGCTGGAAGGAGACGACAAACGTGACGCAGGTACAAAGCTGACTTACCATCTGGTAACTTCGAATATTTCAGCTTTTGATCTACATGCTACTGCGCATCCTTATGATATCGCACCAGTTCCATTGCCAGGGGGGTTCTTACCTGTCCTGAAACCACACGATGTTGATCTATCGATTCCTGATTTGTGTAAAGCATAGTTGATAACGAATATGTATTATAACTGCCAAATTTCTACTCACCGGCGCTGTCCATTGGATTACATACCCTGAAGAGACTGCTCCTTTGCCCGCCTGTTGATACGGCAATAGGCTGTTGGATCAAGACTTCGTTGCAACGATGTGGTATTGATTTGATTCTTGATTGCAGATCTATTGTGGTGGGCTGTTGTGAGAAGTATTTATCAAGCGTGGTTTGTCCCCTGCTAGCCTAATCAGGACTAGCGCAATAAACCATAGGCAAACTACGTAATAAACTATAGGCAAACTATATAGTAGTAAAAGCTATAGCAGTGTTGCGCAGGTTTGAAGCCAACACTAGCTATCTTTTCTTTTATGCTACATATGGCTAGTTTAGCCCAGAACGCTCAAATCTGCAATAAAACACAATCTATAATAGTTACTAGTTTTCTAACCAGACTAGCGCTAGTGCGCGTCCTCTTAGTGCCTATCTCGCTGCTCCTTTTGCAGACTTACTACTTCTTACTATCGTAATTATACTCTAGGGTGTTAATTTTAGCATAATTAACCCAGCCTTACACGCGAAGCTTAAGCTAGTTATAGTTAATAAAATGCTCTATAGCTAAGTTAGAGCCAGCCTTAGTTATTAAGTTTGCTAGATTATCACGTCTATTAATTTAGTAGATGTCTATAAGATTATTACGCTTATAGGCCTTACGTAAAGCTATAATATTAATTATAAGGCGCTTCTCCTTAGTAGTGCTAAGCTTAATAAGGTAATTATATAAGAAGCGTGAGTTAGTGCACACAATAATAGAGACATTAGGGAGGTTAAGTCGCTACATAATTATGTTAATTATACTACTAATTATAATTATAATGTCGACTCTATAGGCTATCGCGTAGATCTTAGATATAAAGACGCTACGAGTGACGCGCTTATACTTAATAGATAACTAGTAAATAATATTACTAGTAAACTTAAAGTTACGATCGCTATCTTTAGTCTTATTACTAAGCGTAATTACGAAGCCTATTTATAATAATATATTCTTATTATTAGTAAATAATGCGTTGATAAAGGCGTACAGCTTTAAGTTACTTAAGTCTAGTAGGATAAAGTTAAGGCCGCGAGTAATATTCTCCTTTTACTAGATAATATGCTTATTTAATCTAGTAATTTCTTCTTTTATAGGCTTACTCGCTTAAGCTACGGCGGCGAGGTCGAAGCTTGCCTTAGGTTAATAGATTATCGTAATGTAAGCACCTCGAGCGCGTTATTAAATATATAATTACTTATTATTAGCTATTTCTAGCTTCTCGCCTTACTTCTTCTGGCGCAGAGTAATGGCGCGATTATTATTATTAAGCTTAATAATGTAGTTATTAAAGTTAATTTGCGCGTTTAGTAAGAGAAACTACTTAGGCTTAGCCTTAAAACGTAGCTCTTAGTCCTTAAGATTTGTAAAAGCTTTATTAGACAGACTAAGCGTGTCGTTAGTTTGCATGCTAATAATGCCGAAGCACTTACTATTAGCCTTATTAATAAGCAGGCATGGATTATAAGTAAATATTACTATATAGAGAGTCTTAGTGTGGTATTTATTATACGTTAACTACTAATAAGCACCTGCTTCAGCAATACCGTATAGTAGCTTAATAATAACTATAACTATATTTGTTAGATAACTTTCCTTGAGCTGGGCTAGTATGTCAGCTATAATAGTACGCTAGAGTGGATCATCCGATTGCGTATAGGCCTGAGTAATGTCACGGAGCCAGAGGTACATGCCCAGCTTTAACAGTAATAGTGCTAGAGCGATAATCACACGCTGGCTTGCACGCTAGATGGTGGGAGACTATGTTAGGATAAGCTTCTTATCGTTATTAGCGTATCCTTAGATAACAAGACAGGACTTCTTATACAGGCGATTAGTAGTCTTGCCCTTAACTTTATTAATAATACGTGACTTAAAGATGCAGACCTTATTATGATAGTAAGGACTATACTTCTTAAAGTGGAAAATATCTTATGTTATAAGGGTGTTAATCTCTGCCTTTATAAATACTTTAAATAGTTATTCTAGTGTTATAATCTTGCTAACTACTTATAGCTTCTTAGCTAGGACAAGATTATCACGCTCACGTTAATTAAGGTTAACTATAGTAGTTATAACTTTATTAGGTTTTAGCTTATTCCTTAAGCCTTTTAGCCTATTACGCTTACGCTTAGGCGCGGGCTCCTCTATAATAGGAGTGAAATTATTATTAGAGCTACTATTATCCTCGTCCTCTGCAAGAGGGGTAATAATAGTTATATTATCTGCATAATACGGGCGCACTGCGGTGATGCAGAAGGTGACTTATTTATTATTAATTTTAATAACCACGGATTACTTGTTAACGTGGAGGGCGATTATTTAATACGGGCTAGACTATCTATAGTTTTCCCGCCAGACCTTAACGCTGCTTAAGATAGGTAATAATAAAATATTAGTTACGTTAGGACTATTGCGAGTTACAAGAGCCTTATTAACTTAGCGCTTTACCTTAATCTTGCGCACTTTAGCTATTACTTTACGCACTATAGTGCCGCGGGCGGTAATAAATAGTAATAGTAGTAATTTCTTTAACAGGCGAGGATATGCTCTAAAGACAAGAAGAGTTAGGACAAGTCCGTTAGGACCTGCGGTGTTATTAACAGCCTTAATAGCCATCTATAAGATATGTTCGAGAGCGGTTATGCGTCCAACGTCTGCAGAGATCACCCTATAAGCACGGTAGATAGGAGCATAATAGCGCTTAACCTTGCTAATTAAATAATATACCTCCACTAGGACTTCCTTAACCTTGATTATAAGTAACGTGGCGTTATTAATAAACTTATTAGTAATAAAGTTCTTGCCAGTATCTGTCTTAATAACGTTAAGAGGACTAATGTACATGTCGATCCACATGGCGCGAAGGAGATCCTAAGTAGTGTTTGCCTAGATATTTAGCATAAATTAAGTAGCTTAAAAAGCTATAGCTTTATTAACTGCGTAGAGCACTGGTTTCTAATTAATATACATTATATTAATAATAACGCATGAGTTGAAGTCTATATTATCGCGAATAGTGAAGTAGAAACGGCTAGGTGCTTTACTATAGATTTAACACTAGTGATAGTACTTATTAATGCGATTAATAATGTCCTTATTAATGTCTTTATGGCCTGCTTTGCTAAGGATCTTGTACAGTCGTCTAGTAGCAGAATAGCTAAAGCGTCGGTAAAGCTAGCGCAGCTTAGTCTTAGTTAAATAGTAGATAACGGTCTCTTGTTTATTAAGCAGGAGCTATGGATGTCCCTATTTACGGACAATTAGGAATTCTTTGCTACCTTAAACGAGTATATTATCGATGTTATTAAAGAAGATACCATAATAATCCATATTATTTAAGCAGAGCAGAAATAGTGTGTTAGTTAGCATTACTATAAAGGTAATTATACTAAATAGCGTGCTAACATTAACGTCGCTAAGAGAGAAACACTCTAGATTATCTTTAAATTAGATTTAACAACGTCCTGCGGTAGACTTATTAATAACTATAAATAGTTGGATAAGCTGCAGCGCCTTTACTTATATCTTGTTAGTAGTTAAGACACTAGCTGCACCAGTGTTAGGCATAATACCTTAAAAGATATCTACGCCGTAGCGTGAATTAAATAAGAAGAGTTAAGCATTTTTATTTACTTTACTAGAGATATAAAGATTATTACCTATAATTATATAAAGTGCGGCAGCGTTATTAAGGCTAGAGACGATAGCGTCGCCGTTAATCTTGCTATAGGATATAGTTAAGTAGACTTAGTTAGTAAAATATACTTTAATATTATTATTACTAGCATTATTATCGCTACCGTCGCTGTCTTTAAGCTCTATGCCTTTATAGCTAGCGAGAAACACTTTATAGCTTAAAGCATTAGGATTATCTTAAGCGTATTAGTTATAGCGTTAGCGATGCTCCATGCGTTCCTTCTTTAAGTGTTAAGTTAATTAGCACTTAGGCTGCTTGTAAATAAAGCATGTCTTATTATAGTAATTACCTAAGTAGTTTAACTAATAGTTATTATTATTAAATTGATTGCCGCGCGATCCGCCTTAACCTTAATAGCAGTAGCTATAGTAGTTATTATCTAATAATCCTGTAGCTTATTAATTATTACGGATATAGCAGTAATTAGTATAATACTGCTTATCTGCATCTCGTGATAAAAACTAGCTATTAGGATAATAGCTTAACTATATGCTAACTGCGTTGCGGAGATCTACAGCGACACCTTTAAATATAGTTACTAGCTTTAAGCAAGCTATAGTAGTTGCTTTAATACTACGATATGCGCTAAGGAGCTGTTACGCAAGTAAATACTAATTATAGCTCTTACCTTAGTTCTATAATAGTGCCTGATAGAGCATGTTTATCTTACTAATAACTATTTTAAGACACTCTATAGGGTCTTTCTTAGGGTTAGCAGTTATAACGATCTTAAGCGTAGTGCTATACCACTCCTAAAGGTATATCTAGTAAGCTTATGTAGTATTAAAGTACGTGCGCAGCTTGTTAAGCATTATATTATAAGTAAGCGTAAGCGCCTGGGGAGTAATATAATTATAGTAATACTAAAGCGCTTAGCTAGTAAGCATAATAGAGAGTGCTATTTTATACTACTTATCCTTATTAATCCTAATCTTAGTGCAGAGGTCGTTAAACACCTTAATCTTTGTCTTAAGGATATCGTATTTATTACCTAAATACTTCTGCTCCGGCGTGTATAACTTAGTGAGGTTAGTAAGCAAATAAGAGTTATTCTACACAAGCGTAAATCCAGGTTGTAATAATAATAATAATCCTCCACCTAGCGGAGCTCGCTACTACTACTATTATTCTTTATTATCTATAATCTAGTGGCACTTAAAGCCTTCGCAGAGCCTTATAAGCTTAAGATGCTTGGCGGGCTATTTTAAGATAGTGGTTAATATAAGAAGTTCTGCAAATTAGTTAGGGAGATTATTACTATTATCTTGCTTAATATAGATACCTTACTAGCGGAAGAGCTCTTTAAGTGCTTTTTAGATGCGCTTATTAATGCTATTAAAGAGATTGTGGGTGAAATTCTCGAAATACTCCTTAAACTTAAGTAGTAGAAATAGGTCGAATATGTTATCTTCTTTCACCTGTATTATCTAGTTAATAACTATAGTGTTAAGTTTGTCTGTATTAACAGTGGCGTTAGCAATGTTAAAATCTTAGTTAGCGTACTAGTCCTTATAAATTATCTTATTTAGGTACCACGAGTAATCCTTTGTTTAGGTGTACTTTATAATAGCGTTTTAGATATAGGCCTATAATTAGTGTAATTTAATAAGAGTTAGCGTGGTTGACGCAAATCTCCTTCCGAACTAAGCCTTAGTAGGGACAATCCAGGCAGAGAGATCCTTCAAATACGAGGCGCCGCTGATCCTGATACAGGATAGCAGTGAGCTTGTCGTACCTGTACTTCGCACTAGCGATGCTGTATCCTGGGCCTTGGTAGGGGAGGAGGCATGCGCTAACCGCTTCTATCGCCAGAATACTTAGCCTGAAACGTGCGCTGAGATTCCCTGTACATAGTATATCTTGCCGATCTGTGGTGTAGCAACCACTAATCAGTGTTGATACGGCAATAGGCTGTTGGATCAAGACTTCGTTACAACGATGTGGTATTAATTTAATTCTTAATTACAGATCTATTGTGGTGGGCTATTATAAGAAGTATTTATTAAGTATAGTTTGTCCCTTGCTAGCCTAATTAAGACTAGCGTAATAAACTACAGGCAAACTGCGCAACAAACCATAGGCAAACTGCATGGCAGTGAAAGCCGTAGCAGTGTTGCGCAGGTTTGAAGCCAACACCGCCTTAGTCACAGAGGCGAAGCCACAGCCGATGCAAATGACGCGAACTACTTACTAACTGTGCCCTCCCGCTTCGGCCCACAGCCATCATAGCAACTGAGCTTGTACGTTCCCCTAGTCTCCTGCCAACCCTTGGTCTTAAGCTTCTTAGTCGCACTGTTAATATCACCCTTGGTGACGTGCTGGAACCAATCCCGGATGCACTCGCCTTCATTCGGGTCGTCTGCGTCTCGTAGTCCATCATAGTCTTGAAAAGGCTTCTCGATGGAAGAGGGTGAGCTCTGGCTGCTTGACGAGCTATCATTGCTCGTGCGAGACCGCTTTGTCGGCTTAGGCAGCTTACTATCTTCGATAGAATCGAAGACTTCTACCAGCTGCCGCTCCTTGTACAGGACGTGAAAACCGCGCAACGGCGTAGATCCAAAGCGCTCCGCAATGAAAGGCCCCGTTTCCGCTGGCCTATACACACTAGGAAGCCGCTTACGATGATCCCTAGCCGTGAAGTCCTACCAAGTGCTCTTGTCAAACCAGGCTTCGACCGCGCGCATAGGCACTACAAGTCCTACTCTAATATGCGTCCAATTGAACTCCCACGGTCGCAGCATCATCGGACCCATACCACCTATACCTCGCGCCTCCGGTGAAATATGACCACCCAGAACATAATGCTCCCAAGAAAGCCCAATTTCAGGCATCGGGTCCGTAGCAAAGACGTACGGCTCGTGCAGGATATGAACCATATCCCTATCCACCGACTTCTTCGTGCTTCGACGCTTACCACCCTTTCGCTTGCGGGGTTTAGCCGCACACTTCACTTCGATGAATGGCGCGAAGCCGGCTTCTTCCTGCTTCATGATGTAGAACGTGTGCGCGATCTCGTGCACCAAGCTCAGCGCTAGACGGAAGGAAGATCGCATATCCTCGCCCTCGGAATTTGCTGAAGAGCCGTATTCGCTGAGCGCGCGATATACCGTCTCAGATCCAATGCCGATAACCGGAGCAGCGGCAGAGCACTCCGATGCGTCCTGGTTTACGATGTCCAAATCAGCGAACTTCGCATGGGCATTGGGATACAATTTATCGTGCATATTGCGGAGGGCAGACCAAGCGTTATGATCGGTCTCAGCCTCGGCGGTGGTGTATGGGCGGATGTACCAACGTACCACGCCGGCGAGCTCGCTGAGCCAGTTCTGAAACGTCTGGTATGCCTACTCCGGGTCGATTTCGTTGGCGACGGACACGAGGACCTTCTTCTTCGAGGGCTTATCTTCGGTGACGTGCGTGCCGTAGAGTACGTGGATCCACCAGCTACTCAGCGCACGCTCGGTTAGCAGATGTGTTGCCAGCTTGAACGCAGATTGGATCTTCGCGTGGAAGTCTTGCGTGAATTCTAGCGTGGTGTCTCAGCGGCTGATGTTGAAGATGGGATGGGGCTGGATATCGAGGGCATGCTTACCTGTTGGCCAGTTACCTTCGAGGCGGTTTGCGAGGTGGGGGTCGAAGAGTTGCGCCTCCTTTTCGATGTCAAACTTCTGGTCGTAGCCAGGTGGGAGCACGTACGAAGCGGCTTGCGGAATGTAAGGGTCACGCTCTTTATCAAGAGCCTTTAGGATTCTATCTTGGCTTAGCATCTTCATGTACAGTGCCTTCGCTTCTGGATTCCCACCGTTGAGAAAGGCAAGTAACCGCTCAGGCGGCTCCTAGATCTTGGGAAAGAGCTTTTCCCCGGGTAAGAAGGCGTTCGTACGTTGTCGCTTCGTTTCCCTCTCGAGGTTTAATGGCTCATCATCTGCCTTTCGTTTAAAAACCATGAAAATGCGTTCACCGGCCTCTTCAATTCTTATACTGAAGGTATAATCCATTACCCTGTCCTGGAAGGTTGAGCAGGTTGAGGGACTCCAGATCGCGGTGCAGACCGAGCTCAGATGAAAGGGAAACTTGTTTAAATAGCAATGTGATCGAGCTCGCAGCGCCCCTACATTGTGAAGGGATTTGCGGAAAGTACTACGATGTACTCCCATGATGCTGAAGAAGCCATGTTGCAACACAAAGGCAACTGCGATGGCTGACATTGTGAGGTCCGTTTCATGATCAATCGAGTTTGCAGTTGGCTTAGATGAATGCCAGAAACGTTATTAGAATTGGAAAGAATATACGTATAGTAACCAAGTAACGTATGTAGATAGATGAAACGTATTAAGTCTGGAGCAAGAAGACCCGCATCTCGTTGACAGAGCACACTTCACACGTAAGGAAACTCACCGTTCCGGGTAGTCGATCCCTCGAAGTTCTTCGCCTCCAGGACGATACATAGCACTCCCCATCTTTATGGTCCCTTCTGAACGGTGCTGGGCAATATAGTTTTGCGTGTGTGGCCGTCCAGTAACTAGGTCAAACTGGCTCGCGTAATTTTGTTGCAGACGCTCTCTAAGTGAATTATCAGCCTCCATGCGTGACCTCGGCGCGCTTCCCGTCGACCGTCTGCGCTTCAAATCATGCTCCTGCATCATGCGAACAAGGAAACGCTGCTCCTGTGTTCTGGGAACGACCGGGGCGATAAGCCTCCTCAGGGCCGCGGATTCGTCCCTGTATCTGTTCTCGTCCGCTGGACCATGGTGTGGAGTGGGAAGTGACGGTCGTGCTTCAGAGTTTCGTAAGTATTCAGTTGATGCTGTGTGGTGGTCTCGCTCAGCAGGACGCGTGACCACCGCAGAGTGGAGATCGGAACAGACTCTTGATTCCCTGGATCCGGGTATGCGAGCTGTCGTTTCACGGAGCCCAGGAGGGAGGGAGGGATCCGGTAGATAGGCTGGAGAAGCATAGTAGTGGCCCGGGGACGGGATGTCAAAGTTCGCGTGCTTCGCGGGCGGGTCCTGCTGAGATGATCTGAGTTCAGCGGTCCTACGTTCGTGTGGAAGACTTGCAAAGTGCATCCTCTGCGAGTGCACCGTTCTGTGATCTTGAGATAGCGGTAACGCAGGCTTGGAATTGAAGCACCTAGTATCCAGATAAGGGGCCCCATCTAGCTCATCATGGCGAGCCGAAAGTTGTGGCGGATACGTAGTAGGATACGTGTCAAATGTTACAGAGCGTCGCTGTGGTCGTATTTCCGGCATGTGTGCCATTTTGTTTTGCATCCTGCTGCGGGGCTCGTTCTCCGCACCACGCTGATAGATCGACGGAGCTGGTTCTGGTAGGTTGAACGTCTTCGATTGCGCTTCAGGGATCGTGCGACCAACACTTCCGGAGTCATGAACATAAAGGTTTTGGATTTGCGATTTCCCGTAGCCTTCATGATACGTAGACATTTGTTCGGGACGTATCATAACAGGCTCCACGTAAGATCGACCTGTACGTTCAATGGCTTGTAGCTCATTGGCTTCCCGGTTGGGTGAGATGCGCGAGACTTGCTCCATCTTGGGGGCCCTCTTCATCGGGGAAACTCGAGGCTTGTTTGGCGACGGACCAGCAACTCGAGTGTTTTCCAAGCTTCTACGAACATCACCTTGGGGCTCAAAGTGGCTGCTCTCGGGCCCAGGCGAGGTGCTTGGCGAAGCTCTCATAGATCCGCTTAGAGTCTTCCTCAAGCGGTCAACCGTCTCAGAGAGAACCAGGCAGTGCTGGCACTTTGGCTTCGCAGTTTTCGTCACACCAGTAATGGGATTCGGAGAAAGAGTCCGTTGTTTAGAGCCGCCCTGCCAGCCCATGAAGATGTGTTCGGTTTCCAGAGAGGGAATGCCGCAAAGCGGAAGCTGTTCCTTCACAGGCGTAGTTAGAGCAGGTCCCTTAGTTGTCCGTGATAACTCTTTATCATCGGAACCAGTAGGTGGAACTCGGCCCTGCGACTCTCGGAAAAGCCAGTGGATCTGAAAAGCAGACTTCTCATCCGGACTTGATCTTGCCGAAGGCCTCGTAGGTTCTGTTGCCGCTCTGGTGATGGGCTTCAGAATCTGTTCCGCTGCACGTTTTGGGATCCCGGGCGCACGACGAAGCGGCTCCTCTACCGTCTCATCTCGTTTCTCCTTCGGTCTCGATATAGAGGGGGTTGCCTGATTCCTGATGATAGCGAACATGGCATCGCCCTTGGGCGCAGTGGTAAGATTTTCATAGCCTTTCGACGTAATGAGAAGGTCGTCTTCAATGCGCACGCCTCCTACGGGGAAGTATCGATACAGCACCTCGGTATTGATGTACTTGGAATGCACCGGCGATGGGAGATAGAAGTAGTTCAGCACATAGGCCGAGAAGTAGCTTAACCAGGTCAATGCATTGCATGCTAAAAACACGAGCGAAAGACTTACATTCCGGGCTCTACCGTGACCACCATTCCCTCTTCCAGATGGGGGCTCTCCGGATGCGTCGGACTCATACACAAGTCCTTGTCGTAGACAGGTAAATGGAAGTCTTCTGGATACAACGACGGGACCTGAAACTTTTGTGAGCCTCCTCATCGACGATTCACGGGAAGATCTATTTACCTTTTCGTATTTCGGGTGCTTGTACAAACTCATCAGCTCCCGCTGTCCGACATCATGTACTTCCAAACCTATATGATGGCCCAGGCCATGCGGAAAGAAAGCCTTGCTAGTACCAGCCTTGTAGATCTCCTCCCGTGTGCCATTGTGAAGAATACCAAGCTTCAACAAACCATCAATGGCAATCTGGTGCGCCAAAATATGAAGGTCCAGGTACCGTACACCCGGCGCTAATTTCTTTATGCACTCCTCTTGCATCCGTTCAACGAGCTTGTAGATGTTCTCAGCCTCTTTGGACGGCCAGGAACCAGAAAGCGGAAATGTGCGTGTAATGTCAGATGCGTAGAGATCGAACTCGCAACCAGCGTCCAAGCACATTAGCTGGCGGTCGCCAAAATCCTCATTGTTGGCATCGTAATGCAACGTCCCAGCATTCGGTCCAGATGCTGCAATGGGATCGTATGCTTGCTGCTTCGCCTGGTTTGAGATACACACGTTAAGAAACAGTCCTTCAACTTGCGCCTCGTTCGAAAACTTGGTGATGTTGGCAAGGATATACTTGTGTGCTTTTGACGAGATGTCATTGGCTTTCTTGATCAACTTGATCTCGTGTTCATCTTTGATCATGCGACACAAATTCATTGCGGGTTGCAAAGATGTGTAGTCCACAGGTAAAGGGAATCGTAAATGCGGCCCTTGCTCCTTGTGCACGACATAAAGACGCTGAGCGCCATCATATCGGTAGTGTAGAAACCAGTCCTGGATCCAAGGCTCCAGCTGATCCGTGTAAAAGACCTCGTCAATATCGTACTTGTCCAACGCCTCAGCAGGGGTCGAGCCTCGGCCATTCCAAAAGACGCGGTCCGGATTCACCCTTGGAATGAAGAGAGAGAGGATATCTCGCTTGATGTCGTAGGTTAAATGACAGCTTGCCTCATTGCAGCCGCTCAGGTAGTAAAAGTACCGGCGCTGGCGAAAGGGCGCCGGCATATCGCTATCCTCATTGAGCCTTGCTGGTGCACCAGGCAGGTAGATCAAGCCTTTTGCCACATCCAGGCGGTCACGCACCCGCCGTGCATGTTGTTTCGCTGCAGCGCGTCAGCTTCAGTTCCATTCACACCGCGTGGAGATAGCGCAACTCACCCGGATACTTCTCCAATGGCCCCTCGGCTTCAACATGCACCCATATGTCCGCTTTCTTGATCCCGTGCAGCCGCTCCGCAAGCTTCATGGCATCAACATTCCGTGCTAAGTCATCCATCCTTAAGGTAAACGCCTCGAGCCTGCGAAGCACGCTGCAAAGTCAAGCAGCTAGAGAATTAACTGAGGCGCGCAACGCAGACAGCAGTGCGCTATGCTTAAAGTCCAGCTTCCGGTGAAGGACACGCCGCACAGACGGGACGCTAAAGTGGCACCTGCAGAGCTCTCCGGTCAAGAACCTCCGCTAACGCGATCCTCACCCTATTGCATTTTTTTGGCCCCGGATTAACAGGCGAATAAGCGAAAGTACACCGGAACAAGGAGGTTGAGACGGCTTCGCGATGCGAAATGAGGAGGTGAGAATGAGGGTGAGGATTGGGGGCGGCCGGTCGCCTGGTGTTGCTGATGGGTGCTCGCCTTGACCCCGCCCGTCCCACAGGACAACCGCAGCGTGACTCGTATGTGACACCACGAGGATACACTCAGCTTGAATTTTCTTACAGCTTGCAGCTTTTTGCCTTTAAGCTGCAGCCGTGCGACACTGACGACTGACCTTCGTGGATGTCTCGTGTGGTGGATGTCTCGTGTGCGCAATGTCAGAGACGAAGTGGCGCGCGCGCTGATTGGCTGACTCGCGCACTCACCGGTTCTCTGCGGGGAGGCGACGGTAATGATGCGGGACCGGAAGCAAGCTGTCCTGTTCGTCAATAAAATGAAGTGGCAGAGTGAATACCGGTTTTCTTCTATCTGGGGAACTTACTGCATCGTCACTATGAGGCGTGAAAGCATCTTAGTTGGGCTCCACCAGCGTTTTGGACGCCAATTGCCTTTAAAAAAGTCTCGTACTATATATCTTCTACGCTTGAAAAACACGAACGTAAGGCAGTAAGTAGGAATAATTAATTTAATAAAAATCAGTATTAAGGTATTAAAAAAGGGTGTGAAAAAATAGAACTATAATTTATAACGTACCTGACAAGCCAGCGGCGCAGGCAAGCGAGTAGCACACCCCACCAACTTTTTATAACTCGTTACCTATTAACCACAATAGCTTAACTAATTACTATTTAATCACCCTATAATAAAGCCAATATATCCCTAACTATCCTAGCTATTAATTATAATTAAATCTAAAGTAGAAGCTAACGTACTCTACAGGCGAGTGTCCGAAAATGCCAAGACCCCACTAAAATCTATACTCTACACGATAGTATAGAACGCGCATAAATAGTTATAAAAAATTATTATAAACTAATCTACTTAGAATTTACTTTTACTTCTTTTTTATACGTGCGCGAATTATACCTAGCTATACTATAGTATTTATAGTGCTATTAAGTTAATTTACTTTTATTAGCGCGTACCTTTTTTTTCTTATTACTACGCGCTATAAAGTCTTTTAAAATGGCTAGCTACTAGCCTTCTTTAGCTATAAAAACTTCTTCTTACTATAGTTACTTATTTTTTTATATTTTTTATTACGTGGCGGCCTTATTAGTAGCTTAAAGCTTAATAATTTATTTTTACGCTAATACTAGCTTATACGCTACTACTATTACACCTTTTACTATTTTTTAAAAGCCTTAACTATACTTATTAAGGAATTATTTAGGTACTTTTAAATTCTCTCTATTATTAGTGTTAATTACGATCTAAATTCTAAAGTGTTATTAGGCGTCTATAACTACTATAGGCTACTATTAGCTACTACTACTACTACTACTACTACTACTACTACTACTACTACTACTACTACTACTACTACTACTACTACTACTACTACTACTACTACTACTACTACTAGTAGTAGTAGTAGTAGTAGTAGGTAGATGTTAAGTTTTAATATTATTATTTTAAAGCTAAGGAGAATAAGGCTAGCGCTTTAAAAGCCTTCTTAAATATTATTTTAAGTTAATATAGCCTTAAACGTCGTAATAAAATAAGGTAGGAACTTAATTTTAGTAATATATATAATATAGTTATATATTAGATCCTTAGCTTAGCGTCTATACGCCTTCTTTAATAGGGAAAAATACCTTATATCTAGTAGCTATAGGAGGTGCGACAAATATAGAGATATATAAAACATAGTAATCTTATTATTTTTATAGTATTACTAAAATTTAAGCAAGTTATAGCTCTTGTAGCTATTAATAATAAGTAGCAAATAACTATTAATAGTATACTCTTTTATATATACATTAAAGTGCTTTAGCTACTATATATTAAGCTTATTTATTATTTAGCTATTCTTAGAGACTATAAAAATCTAGTTATAAGGTAGATCCTTCTCTTAGTACTAGGCAAAGAGGTAGTACTTGCCCTAAAAATAGTAAAGGATAGAATTGCCTAACCTATCGTATTAACGCCCTAGATAACTAAAGTCTACTTTTAATTACCTTATTACACGCTTTTTAGCTTACTTTAATACTTAAAGACTATAATAATTACTTTTATTAATATTATGCTTATTATAAAGTTAGTTTTATTAAAGTTATAGATATCTTTATCTAGGATACTATACTTGGCTTTAGTATTTTTTATAATCTAGAACTAGTCTTATATAACCTTAAGATCTTTATAGAGGGCTATTTTATAATTATACTTTTAATTAAACTTAACTTAGAGTTTTAACTAGCGCTTTATAAAATTTATAGCCTAGTTTTAACTAATAGGCTTATAGCGCTACTTAGCTAATAAAGAATTAATTATATCTTTTATAATAATAAGCTAGGGCGGAAATTTTCGCGCGTTTAGGTTAAATATATACTAAATAAATACCTACTCCTCTATTAAAAGGAGATTTATAGAGTTAGGTGTAAAATTAGGTTAAAAGGTTACTTTAGCGCGTCTTTGCCTTATTACTTTTTTTAAAGCGCTATAAATTACTATACCACGCAAAATTAAAAGTATTATATTTTATTTAATAGTGTAAAGCATAAGCTATAATTAAGTTTCTTTTTTATAACTAGTTAGTTAGTTAAGACATCGCGTTATAATATAGGAAATAGTACGTTTTAGTATGGTCTTGGCGTTTTCGGACACTCGCTTGTGGAGTACGTTATATTATTATAACGTATAAAGTTCTTAAAACTACGCTCTATTGCTAACGCGCTAGCATTACTACGCAATATAATTATAAGTTTAAATTAAAAAAGCTTATAAAGAGGGAAGAAGAGGTAATTATTAGGTATATATATAACCTAGATTCGCGAGGATTTCCGCTCGCACTAGGTACTATGCAAGATACGGCGAATAAGCTACTTACTAAGTAAGGCGCTGGTAAGATTAGTAAGAAGTGGTTACGCAACTCTAATAAGTAAATAGATAGCTTTACTATACGATTAAATTAGTTATATAATTAATAGAGAGTTTTATATATAGATTCTAAAGCTATTATAGCCTGATTTAACCTTATAGCGCGGACGAAAGCTACTTATAGTATTTATAATTAAGATATTAATAACTTTAATAAAACTAGCTTTATAATAGGCAAGATATTAGCTTAGCTTATTATTATAAGCTTAAAGAGATATGGTAGACTACAAGCTATTTAATTAAGTAATTATAAGTAAGTTATATTAATTTAAGAAATTAATACTACTACTAACTAGGTAATTTTATCCTTTATTATTTTACTAGCTAGTATTGCCTTTCTACTTAGTACCAGGATAATAATATACTACGCGACTAGATTTTCGCTATTAGTAATAATAGCTAAACTACTAATACGCCTAAAGTAAAGTACCTAAAGTACTTTATTAAGTATATATATAAGATATAAAGTAGGTAGTTATTAGCTACTTATACTTAATAGCTATAAGAACTATAACCCACTCGAATTCTAGTAGCTTTATAAAAAGGATAATATCTATACTTTTTATCTACTACTATATTTATTATACCTTTTATAGCTACTTAATATTAATTACTTTTTACTGTTAAAGTACGCGTATAGCTATCTAATTAAAAGCCTAATACGCGACTCAATTAATTATATTATTAAACTAAAGTTTTTACTAGCTTTTTATATAGCTTATAAGTAATTAATTATAAAAAAAATATATGCGTGAGCTTTTAAAGCGCTAGACTAGCTCTATATAACCTAGAGGTAGTAATATTAAAGTTTAATATAAAACTTTATATACTAACGTCGCCTACGCTAGAGGTTACTTTATAAAAAGCTAAAATACTAAGTAATGCACGTAAGATAAAGGCTTAATTAATATTAATTTATAATAAAATTTAAAGGTATAGAAGCTTATTACCTACTACTATTTTTATAGCGCTAAATTAGAAAACAAAAGGACGCTAAAATAATAGCGTATAAAGCAATACTTATACGTAAGCGAATTATGAAGCTTACGAAGGTGAACAAGGCTACTATAACGCGTAAAAAGAAAAAAAGAAAGCAGGTATAATAATAAAACACCTTAATAAAAATAAGAGTAAAGTTTATTAATACTTAAAAGGTTATTGAGTAGTAGCTGGACAGGAAAATGCGATAAGGTAGGACGCGACTAGGTACTAATTAGTAGGCTGTAAAAAAGCGCCCTGACTACGGGCGACTCAGTCTATCCACAGTACTAAGGCGATCCCTTAGAGAGGGAAGAGAAGGGCTGCGGCGAGGGAAGTAGATAGGCGGAAGGCCCGGATAGCGCCGGTCTAAAGCGGACTAGGGCCGTCGAGGGCCCTCGACCTACGACTCGTGACATAGGCTTTAATACGCTATAGCTACTATAATATGACTAATTATAATTTATAAATATATAAGATAGATACTATAACTACTATTTAATTTATAATACTACCTTCATTCTATTATCTTATTATATTATTAAGATAGGTTATTATAAAAACATAAACGATTAGTGGGATACGCTGCTCGCTTGCCTACACTACCCGCTTATTAGGTAAAATAATAAATATAAATATAAAAGCTTTTTACCTTTACTCTTTTTACTATTTGTTTATATTTTATTTATACCTTATATTTTTTTACCTTTAATTATAACTTTAACTATATAATTATACTACTTTACTAATTAATAATAGTAGTTGACAATATTTTTATACGGCTATTTAAACTAAAACTTTTTAATTAAAAATTTTACCTTAATACCTAACATAAGCTTAAACATTTTTTTAGTAATAAAGAAAATTGTTGGCTTCAAACCTGCGCAACACTGCTACGGCTTTCACCGCCATGTAGTTTGCCTACGGTTTATTACGCAGTTTGCCTATGGTTTGTTGCGCTAGTCCTGATTAGGCTAGCAGGGAACAAACCACGCTTAATAAATACTTCTTACAACAGCCCACCACAATAGATCTGCAATTAAGAATTAAATCAATACCACATCGTTGCAACGAAGTCTTGATCCAACAGCCTATTGCCGTATCAACAAAAATAAAGCGCGTATATTAAATTTTATGGATATAATATATATAGTAATAAGCATATAAAGTTAGCTCGTAAGGCTATTATATATAGTCTTATTAACCTACTATATATATTACTATATCTATAAAGAAATGTTTTTAATATCAGTAGGTATTGAATGGGCTATACTAAGCCAAGCATATCGCGATATGATAGGGCTAGATAGTTGTACGATGGTACGGGTGAGAAAAGGGTCTGGTATTCAAGTCTTGTCTGTCTATTCTACGTACGGAGGAAAGGGGGTTATAAGGATTGATGCTCGCGCACGGTGACTATGGTCTGTGCCTTTGCCTGTGCGGTATTACATAACCATTGTCACCTATCTTACGACATCGCATTAGGTAGCTGCCCGTACTGCGTACGGACAGTAGGTATAAATAAATACTACAGAGAAAAATCTATACTTAAAAACTTTATTTAAAAAATTTATTATTACTTTAAATAGCATAAAATAGAGTCATATAATAATTTAAAATATATAATAAAGTTTTTAACCTAGTTTCTTTAGAAGTATAATCGCGGTATACAGTTTAGACAATATATACCCTACTATATAATTATTAAAAAAAAATGTAAGTTAATATTTTTATTAGGATTTATAATTAGCACTATTTAAGTAGGCTCTAGGGTGCCTATAGGTTTTATAATAATTAATAGTAATTTAGTATAGAGAAAGTCACGTAATTACTTAACTTACTTAACTCGAGTAGATCGAGTAGAAGTATAAGACTATAATACTTACTTACTATACTTACCTTAAGTATTTTAAGTAGGCTAAGTATATAGAAGCGCGAAGATAAGCTCTTATCTTCGTATATAATCTATTTACTAATCTATTATTTAGAATTAACTTAGGCTCTTATTAATTTAAGTATAATAAATATTACCTTTAATACTAACCCCTTTATTAATACGCGCAAGCTACTAATATCCGTTTTCTGCCTATAGTACTCCTGCCCGAGAACTAACCCTAGACACCTTTGGGACCAGCTACCTTGAAGGGCTTAACAGTCTCTTATCGACTACCGTACGTGACACGCAGATATTGGTATCACCAATCGCATCCGAAATTTTTATGAAGTACGTCTGACGTGCGTCCGATGTGCGTCCGATGCCCAATGATGGCGCAGTTCTCTGACGGACTGGTAAGCAATAAATGAAGATGGATTTAATGGTCACACTAAGCTTCAAGTCTGGCTGTCAGCAACAGGGCTAAATGCGTTGCCAATATACACTTTTAATAGTCCTGGGTCTCTTCAAAGATTCGATCGATCTCACTTCTTGTTGCATTACTTGGTATACTGGTGAGCTTCCCAGGTCTTGAACAGTTTACTTCAGCATTGTTTTCCAAAAACAAAATAATTACACCGGAACATACTTTAGATCAAGCGCAGTAGTACTTAACAAGCCAAACCTTTTCAATAGGCACATTCAAGAGCACGTGGCTTCTAACAACCTTATAAGCTTGCGAAGCTCTGAAGTTCGATCGAGAAGACGCCAAGAAAGTCCAAACATCGTGTACTACGTTTGAGGCCCTACCATGTTCCCACGTGAACCTGACGAGATGCTGACACCATGCAATACGCTCAAAAAGACCATGTACTACCCACTTGCACAAAAACCTCTAACTAACTATGAATCTATAATACTCATATCAACCACAACCCAGGCATCAGTTACAGTCCTCCCAGTATTGCCCTTCCCCATCAGTATACTTATACAGTTGTTCTCTGTTCGGACATCAAGGCCAAAATACAAAGGCCACATCTTCCCAATATCGATCCCGTACACATCTAACGTGCCCATATATGTGCCTACATATGTAGTGCCCACGCCAGAAGCCTACGGCTAAAACCTAGACACAATGGAGAAAAATCAGGGATTATTCCATTCCCACTCGATGCCAACAACCCCCCTTCATAAGCACCTCACCAATTACGCAAGTACTACCGTAGGTCGGGTCGTCACGGTGGATGTCCCAGTGTAAACCTGGTAGCGTACGTTCTTATAAAATCCGGTATCCACCTCAGAGCCAATTGCATGCATAACAACAATGCCAACCCTCTATAACAATCGTCTATGCACTAAAGCTCGACACGAGCCAGAACAAGCAAAACCTAGATCTCGCAGAATTTGTTTACCTCCGAAAATTCTGCACTGCGTAGAAGAAACCATCATCGGCATGCACGCGGGTGCCCCTATATTGTCCAAACAGGAAACTAAACTATCTCTCACGCACACTACCTATGCGAATGAACCTTCAATCTCCTTCCCCTCTAACGCTATAACACAAATCCCGCCAAGGCCTCCAAAAACGACGTTGTGAGTCGTGACAGACGCAATCCGCTGCTCTGTTAGTAAGAAAGAAACCCCACTGAGAGCTAAAATATAGTATACCAAACACATTCAAGTATATAACAATTAAGCCCGAGGGAACTCGCAGGGGCACACGAACCCTGCTAACTGACAAGACAATTCCTCGCTCTGCTCTATAACTGCTGCACCCTACATACTATATTCTCTTAATTATTCTGTCCGACCGGGAAGTCCATCTCCCGTCTCCAAACCACTACCCCAACGCGATGCGGTTCAAACCACACCGTTGTAAGCTACGCCAGATGACCTTTCTCCCCCTTCTTCCTAAGAGCCTGCACAATGGTGTAAAATTGCGTCGACTCCGCGTGCCGTGCGAAGAAGCTGCGAGCCGTGCCCGTTTCCCAGCGCAGACACAGCCCCGGAACTAAATGCGGTACTTCCACCGCGTTGAGCAACTAGAAAATTTTACTCTCAGTAGCTCAAGAGTCTGCTCCTCGCCGCGGCATACGTATGAGACGAATCTAGGATACTATAGTGTTTACCAGAAGCATGTAGGGTAGAGCAATTGTATTGTAGTTCGACAAGATATACCATGCTAGGATGCTGCGCGAAGGTTTTACAGTCTCATTTCCACGGCGAGGTCGTTGCCTGTTATGTTTGGAAGGCGACATTTCCCTTTGAACCAATTCCACCTCGTCCTCCACCATGGGTTGGAACCCCAGCTTGCTGCAGAGGGAAAACTAAGAGACTGACCCATTGTACAGCTCGACATGCATCACGTTGCGACATTATTTGGCAAAACAATAAAGGACGTTGAAAGGATCACCGAAAAATCTTGATATTACCCCCAATCTCCCTTCTGCCTAGGTTTACCACACAATCCAAACATTACCATCCTCTTCCACTAGCAACCAAAGGTATCCGATATCCATCCATTCCACCATCCATGTATCCACCATGTTTCCCGACCCTTATCCAAGGAGTGTATGCCACTAATCTAAAGGAGTGTCGTGCCATTGTCATGCCATTAAAGTCGTCAAAGGGTCGTGTTATCTATATCCGGTATTGCACCGCACAAGGAGTGTCATAGAAAAGTAAAAATTATACAGTTAAGAAGCGAAGAAGCTGCTTAGAAGAAAGCAGCGAGCGCGAGCACACCGGCGAGGAGAGCGAGCACGGGCTTCTGGGCGGTAGCAGCGCCGGGGAACTCCGAGGGAGGAGTGCTGGAAGCCTCGGGGACGGAGGGGGTGCTGTATCCAGGGACCAGAGTCGTGGGTGCAGGCGGGGCCGGGGGAGGGACGGCCGTGCCAGATGGAACCACCGGAGGAACAACGGGAGTAGGGCCAACGGGGTAGGAGCTCGTAATGGTGGAGGTGACGACGGTCGTGGAGTATGTCACGGTGGTGATGGGTGTCGGGGTTTCGTAGCCAGGAACAGAGGGGGTGATAACAGTGGTGTATGCCGGCACAGAGGGCGCTGGCACAGAGGGGGTGACAATGACGGTGGTCACATTGTATCCCGGAGCAGGAGGGGAATACGAGGGGTAGGAGGGCACAGACACGGAGACACTAGGGATCACAACCGTGGTGTAGGCCGGGGCCGAGTACGAGGGGGTGATGACGGTGGTGCATGGGATCGTTAGAGTCTCCGTCGTCGGGGGAGCGGTAGGGTAGGATGGGGGAGGAGCAGAGTACGAAGGCGGCGGGGGCGGGACTTCGTAAGAGCTGCTAGGCGCCGGGTGAGAGTAAGGAGGAGCAGAGTACGAAGGCGGCGGGGGCGGGACTTCGTAAGAGCTGCTAGGCGCCGGGTGAGAGTAAGGAGGAGCAGAGTACGAAGGCGGCGGAGGCGGGGCCACGTAAGAGCTGCTAGGTGCCGGAGGAGAGTAGGGAGGCACGGTAGAGTAGTTGCCGGGAGGCGGCGGCGTGTAGACGCTGGAGGGGGAAGGAACCTCGTAACCCTTGGTGCTGGAGGAAGTCTCGTACACCTTGCTGCTGGATGGCGAGGGAGCGCTATAGGGAGGAGGAGTGTACACGCTGCTCGCGGAGTAAGGAGGCGGCGTGTAGACCGGGTAGGAGCTCGGGGGAGCTGGGGTCTGCCACCTGTCAGTACATCTCGCCAGTGAGGTGCTAAATCATGTTACTTACAGAGTACTCAGACGAAGAGCTCTCGCCATAGGGAGGAGGGACGTAGGCGGAGGACGACGGGGAAGGAACAGGATAGCCAGTTCCATAGCCGTAGCCGCCGTATCCGGCAGAGACAGAGCCCGCGAGGGCCATGACGGAAAGGGAGGTCTTCATGTTTCTTAAAGAACTTGACAGCGACAGGAAGGTTCACAGTGGTCGTTTATAACGAAGGTCCTTTATAACGAAGGTTACAGTGCAACCGTAGCGAGCGAGTTGCGACCGTTGGAGGCTGGGAGAGATTACCGGAGGGTGGATCGATCTCAAGTGCTGTGCGAGGTGAGGCTGAGGAGACAGTCAGTCGAGGGCGGGCGAGCCCATATGTATTGCATGAGGAGGCTAGCAGATGCACGGGCAGCCATCTGGATACTCGGATCCCCAGCAACGAGCTCTGCTGTGGAAACGGCAAGGTTACATGTGCCAAGTGAAGCTTGGATTCGAGTTATACCCGTATTGGTAGAGAGTTGTAGTCTTTGGGTAAGGTTCAATAGTGGAGCGTGCTCTCGTAAGACAAGAACCCACGGTTCCACTGGTGGGGTGAGGACGACGAGCGGGGCAATTCGATACCAAAGGTTGGCCTCCGATAGGCTGAAGATGACCTGACGATATGTTCACCGAAGCCCGCCAATCGTAATTGGGATGCTAGCTCACGAGTTGCATGTGGGTACCGGGATATAAGCAGAACGCTATTCCTTGGGGCTGCGGTTGGGCCGCTCACGACAGCATTATGCATATCGCGGAAAAAAAAGGTGATGTCGGTATGTGCGGCTGATCCCTGCCCTCTCACAGCTGAGGTTGCTGCAGCTCGGCTCGTGACAACATGCAACGGGGGAACTTTCTCGATGACCAACAGCAACACCGAGGGTTCATTCGTTCACACATCCGGGACATCTGTGCAAATCATCCTAGTGGTCTTCAGGCAGCCTTCGAGTCCCAAAGCCGCACTACCCTCGAGGCCATGATGCAATAGCGGCAGGGCAGCCGTTGATACCTAACTCAATATGCCCTGGTGAAGTTTGTGAAACTAAAATAGTAGTAATATGATCTGCCTGGGCCCGCGTCGACGTGTTTTGCGCACCAGCCTCGTTGAGGCAGATCGCTCCAAACGTGTTGCCCAGCTGTCGCTTCGAGCATCTTGAGCTGGTATGCCAGTGCGCGATGCGACAGTCTGTCACAGTTCCTCAGCATGCTCGTTCGTCAGCTCATCCACATTGCACCGTTGATCAAGCAGGAGGCGTTTGCACTCGCGCGAACGCCTCTTGTTGCGCGGAGGTTGGAGTCAAGCTGGTTGCTATCGCAATAGCGGGGTACAGTGTCGCAGAGGCTTGACCGTCGGAGACACGATGCCCTGGTTGTCGCCGGTGACCAACGCCGTCGGCACACGAAGGCGATCCTCGCAGGGCTCTTTATCGAAACGCATGGGTGAGGCGTTGTGCACTGACTTGCAGCTGCATGATTGGCTCGCTGTGGAGGCTGGAAATCCTGCTGCAACCGCCTCGCTTACACGCCGTATTCCCCGCCATCACCGCCATGATATCACCGCCACCGGGTTTTCTGTTCTTGCAGCCCTCGTAAAATTGTTGCGGTAGCAATAACTGACTAGCTAGACTGCTGCACGCTGCTGTCTTCCCCATGAGCTTTTGGTTGTACCTGCAGAAGTTGCGGCGGCCGCCGAAACCTCTCTGACGGGAGGTCCACTAAGCGAGGGCGGATCTGACTAAGCAGTGGACTAACCGTTCTGTTGACATTCGATAGGCCGTTCCTCGGCGCAGGCCAACATAACTGCTGAGGTGCGAAAAATTTATTTACTCGCCTGCACCGCACTGACACCACGTGACGGCTCTCACATCATCGACAACCGATCCACTACCACTCGACCTGTTGCTAAAGACGTAGACGAGGACATGGTCAGTATTTCTGATGTGGCTTCGGTCTGTGCCGAATGTCGGTGACCCAGCGGGCGCCCATGGCCCCGGATGCGCACGGAGGGTTCCAAGACATGTCTCTGCCTCCCAAGCTGATGGCGTGCGTGCATCCAACCGACGAAAACACTCAGTATCCGAGCTTCCGCCTTGCTAGTCGCACGCGATAAGGCTGCGAGCGGAGCACTGCTTTGACAGACGCCCAAAAACATGAATTGATCGAGCGGCATGACGCAGTATCAGAAGTATTGCGGTTCACCAGATCCGGTATAGCGTCTGTTATCGATAGGTTGTCGGGCGGCATGCATGCTCCGGTCGACCGGGGCCTTGGCCTTGCTGTAACGTGCGAAAGACCTCAGTCCAATCCAAGATCATGAATGACAACGGAACTGGTGCATTTATTGATAGCAACGCGAATATACCACTGTCAGACTGACCATTTGGCTCAGAGGATAGTTGCCGCATGGATCAGGATGGTCAGTCATCGTCGTCGCTGTCGCTCCCGCTATCCCAGCCCTCATCGTATTCTTCCGCCATGGTCTGCAGCCCGTTACAGAGAGCTTCGCGCTCGTCGATGCCAACCATGTGCATGCGCCGTACGATTTGCTCGACCGCGCGCACCTGTTCGGCAACCGCTGTGCTGGTGGTGAGACCCGAGTGCACCGCGATTTTATGGGCGTCGCCGCTCCCAATGTCCAAGATCGACGATGGAAAGCTATCGAGAAGAGGAAATAGAAGCGGAGCGGCGAATCTGATGATGATGATTAGCTATCTTCACAAACTTTTATGAAAGGACGGATAAGAAAAGTTTTGATTTAGCGACGTAAAGTTTGGGTTGCCCAGTGTCATCATGACCCATTTTTCGATAGGCGTGAGATAGTGCGATGGACTCGCTATTTGTACTCGGTGCCCGTGCGTGATTCGACAGCACATGATATCACAGAGACTGGATCCAAATGCAACGTACCTTTGCACTGTTGGTCCTTCACCGATCCTGTCGTGCGGATTGCGGCCTTCGCTGAGGTTCCATTCGCCTCGCACTGCTTCCGCTCTGCCGAAGATGTGATCCCGTTTCGAAGGGTGCGACGCTCCAATTCTGTAGTTCTTGGTGAAAGTATCGATATCGAAATTTGCCAGATGCTCGCCAGCTTCGCTTGTTTGATGAGACGTGGTGGATCCCGCCTTCTCAGCTCGTGCGATTTCTGCTGATGCTTTTTCTGACAGCACATCTGGGTCCGCGATGCTCACCTCGAGCTTCGCAATCCGCCGCTTCCCAGTGCTGTTGAAAGTCTCCTCGAGGCCCTGTAGAGTTCCTCTGCCGCCGATAGCGGATCTCAATCTGGAAGACATGGTCATGCTTTCTAGGGCCAGGGACTGCAGCGCGGCTACGTGCCATTGCGAGGTACCGTCCAGAACAAGATAAGACGGAATTTTGATCGGCGTGTTGGAGATTGGGATGTACACCGATGATAGCTCAGCAAGTGCGTGGAGTGACCGTGATGAATTCTCGATCTGCTTCAATCGCTTTTCCTGCTTGCCGTGAGTGATGCGCTCCAGTATGGGGGCACTTCCGTACTCTTGGAGTTTTCATGCTTCCTCCTTGGTCCCCAAGTCCCCATGTCCAGATACTCAGCTTCCCATACTCGTCTCTCAATCTTTCAAGCCATCCGCTAGCCCACCCTCCCCAAGCATCATCTACGCCAGTGATGATTTGGAGGCCCTGCATCCCATCGCACTCTTCGACAAAGGGTCTGAGGTCTCGATCCACCATGTCATCGTCACTTTCCAGTTTCTCAAACAGCTCCATGCCTATCTGCCAATTCTCGAAGGGCATTAGGCTATCGTTAACGTCAAACTCAGACAGCTGTATCAAGGACCTCGGATGGTAAAACACTCGTGAGTAGTCTGACCAGTAGCGAACGGTAGAAGTGGTGAGCGGAGGAGGATCGAGCCCAGCGTCGAGATGTGTTTGATATGGCGATTGTGGTATCATTGTAGAGCGATGAACAATCGGTTTCGACGGCCACACACCAGACCTATCCACGTTGGCATCCTCTTCTGCTTCATAGAGCGCGTTGACCTTTCTCATGCCGCCAAAAGCACCTTTGAGGTCGTAGATAAGCGCCCGAGGGGTGAAGGTATCCGAGCCATCTGGGGCAATGCCAGCTCGGAAGTGTACGTCATGGTTTACAGGTGACTCGGCTTCAGGCGGGTAGGTGAAGTAGGACTCCTGAGTGAAAATGTTAATCAAAGAGAAGAAGCGGTGGGAGAGGTCGATGCATCAGTACCAAATTGGGAAAGAGCGAATGAATTCGAGACGGGCCGTTGTCAAGAAGAATCCAACACGACCAATCCGCAAATAAGAGCAAGGGTAGCCAGTCATATGGGGGTATGTGGCGAGGACGGCTGCTTCGGCACACATAACGTACCTGAGTATTCCAGAAATGGGTCCCAAGGTAGTTGCTCTGCTGGCCGAACTGGAGAGTAACGATCTCGTGCATTGCAGTAGCGTCAGCCTGCCGTTGCGGAGACCTTGCAGGTGGTGGGTAATAGATCCCGAATGGCCCGGAGCTAGTCAGTTCAAGTGCATCAGCATTACCTTGCAGTAGGAGAGGGAGATGGACGTGAGAGTGAGCGTGGCGGGGCACAAGAACGCTCGTCCCTACGTACAAGAACGAGCGGGGCAACCTAGAGCAGACAGGAGCGAACCAGCACGACGCACCAACAACTCGGAACACTAAAAAGAAAAGTAGTTGTATATGGGTATAGTGCAGTGTATAGTTCTGCCTCTGTAAGCAGAGCGCTGATGCACTACCCCATGGATGTCGCCGTCTATCCGCCGCTTGTATGCCATGATATCGCCACCACCAGTGCTGCGTAAAATTATAATAACTCAAAGAACCTCTAGACTCTGTATTAAACTCTATGAACGCACATCGTATCTATCTTTGCGCATTGTATGCTGGCACGCAGCTTGAATATCTCAGTGCATCTGGTTCGAAGCTCTCAGATCCACAACAAAATTCAACTGACTTTGCGTGAATACCGGAATCTTCAAATCAGTCCTCCTCTAAACTCAGTACCGGTCTTTGCTCTGATGACACCGAAGTAGCCGCACTGGTTGCTATCTCACTCAGTGTCTGCTTGATGTGTTAGAGACACTCCATGGAAACTGTCGTAGACCATGGTTGTGCAGGTGCGTCAATTGACAGGTGAAGACCATTACGAAGATTCGATATTTTTATAACAGCTGTATCACAGCTGCTCCAATACTTTCAAGCAGCTTGGTCATAACTACATGTAATCTTCTGTGAACGCTGATTTCGCTAAATATTCAAATCGTCAAATACCGACTCCCTCAAAACCGTCCACGCATCCTCTATGCCACGCTTACCCCATAAGCTGCAGCTGATCCGTGGGCGGCCACCTCGTCTGCGCAAAGCTCAAGCACCGCTTAATACTCTGCAAGTACTTCCTTGTCATCTCATCGCTCATGATATGAGCAGCGTTCTTATCGCTCTCATGCAGCTTCTCTCTCGCGCTACGCTCGTGGATACCCACCATGGTGACGCCAATCGGCCACGCCGCCTTCCCGATGCTGAGCCGCAGATACCCGTCGTTCGCATCGACGTATCGCCGCTCCTGCGCCGCGTGCACGATTTCTACCACAGGCTCGAGAATGCTGTCGGGTAGGTCGAATTGCTCCAGTTTCTTGAAGAGCGGCCGCAGGTTCTCGCGGGCCTGTACCATGGCGCTGTAGGCCTGCTTGCCGGGGTAGCTGTTTTTGACATCGGCGGTGCGGCGCGCGAGCGTGGCGTCCCATTCCTGCAGCACCATAGTGAAGTAGCTCGCGAGCTGTCTGAAGAGGAACTCGCGGGCGGTCTTGTCTTTGGGTAGCGAGGTGGGGACTTTCATGTCCTTCTCTGGCACGAGCTGTAGTGTCGTGGGTATGGGGCCGTCGGTCAGGATGGCTTTGAGATTGTCTGCACCCACACGCTTCTTGTACCGCTTTAGCCGCTGCTTATGTGTCTCGCCGAAGAGCATGACGGGCTCGTCGAGGGCCCTCAGCTTGGCTACCAGCTCCTCGTCTTGTATGTCTTCTTCTTCGGGGATCGGCGTGCCCTCGTCGTCGCCTTCCGCTTTCTTGGGCGGCAGATCCGGAAGTCCTAGCCGCTTTCTCCGCTTGCGCTCTTCCTCTTCCGCCTCCTCTTCTCGTCGCCGCCGGGTCTCCCCCTCCAGCTTCCGCCGCTTCTCCCGCCGCTCCGCTTCCCTTTCCGCCTCCTCTTCGTCTGCCTTCCGTTTCTGCGCGAGTTTCTCAAGACGTGCTTTCTCAGCGGCTTTCTGCTCAGCTCGGTACTGAGCTTCGCGCTGGGCTTCGAGCTCTTTACGGCTGAGGAACTTCTTCGAGGTCGAGTCGGCGGATGGCGCTGATTGCTTGGCCTTGTTAATTTGGGTCGACATCAGCTTTGCGAAATCCATGTTGGCGCTGAAAACTGTAGGTCAGGGAAGCGACTGTAACACCATGTATAAGAAGAACGTGTATGAAGCAAGAGAAGGCGGGCCTTCGATCACTTTGCACCGGATTATCTGTTCCGCCGAGACCGACGCGCTATTCAAGTCGCAGCTCCTCCATGTCCCTGGCCGGAGCTTCTTTGATCTCTATACTAACACCGGTCTGAAGAAAGAACACTACTTCCTTTCAATCGCCTACCCATATCTAACCCACTCTGCCGCACGAAATTCCCACCAAATATCGCCGCGTCAACGCTCCATCAATCACACCACACATCCACGCGCGTCCAACGCGCCCAGCGCGCCCCAACGCACCCATGGCCATCGACCGCCAAACCACCACGCCCTTCCTCCTCCGCCTCTTCTACAAGACCTCCGCCTTCCACGACCCCGAGTCCTTCGACCCCGCGCACCGCCTCCCGCCCAACCTCCAAATCTACACCTGGCCCTCCTGCACCCTCCGCGAACTCTCCACCCTCCTGCTCACCACTTTGCCCAATCTCCTCCCACAACCCTACGCCGGCGCGCGCATCGCGTTCCGCCTGGTCTACGGGGACATGAACGGCCCGCAGCGCCCCGGGAGCCCGCCGCGGTTCATGAGCCGCGAGCTCGGGAGCGTGGTTGTGGGCGCGAATAGCGCCGCGCGCGGTGAGGAAGATCGCGACGGGGAGGGAGAGGGAGATGGGGCGAAGGCGGATGTCAGTGAGGCGCTGGAGCAGTTAGACGGCGAACCAGAGAAGACGTTAAGCGATGCGAAGTTTGTAATAGGGGACTATGTGTCGTGCGCCATTTTTGCTCCGCTCGCGGACGGCAGCGTGGCACCTGCACCGCCGCCGCCGACAATGCCTGCGAGGGGAGGGCCGCCGCCGAGCGATACGTATGGGGGCCGTGGAGGACGGGAGTACGCGAATGGGTATGGGGGACGAGGTGGACAAGATGGGTTTGGTAGGGGCAGGGGAAGAGGTGGTCGCTTTGAGGATAGGAGGGACTTCGGGGGTGTCCCGTCGGGCGAGTGGCGCCGCGGTGAGGCACCACCTGAGCGCGAGCCTGGATACGGCTGGCGAGGAGGCCGGGAAGGTGGCCGCGGGCGTGGCCGAGGGCGGTGGTAGGCTGACCAACCTGCGTCGCCATCTTCACTACCCACGCCTCTATCCTTCCCCATTGCCTCAGCTACACGTACCAGCGACATGCCAAACTCGCTCTCAATCGGGAGCCATCGTCCCGCTCCAGAAAGGATACTGGGAGACGTTGTATCACTCAGGGAGGAAGTGGACCGCTACAACCGCGCAGGCGAGCCCTGGTCAGTCGACTTGAGCAGCACATGTATCGCATTATGGAGGATGACATTCTCCCAGTGTGTGGACAACATCGTCCCGTCACGGATGAAGCAATGCATGGCAGATGCACCATGGTTGCGCATGCGCCTCAGTTCCCAACATATCAAGACGAGCCATTCAGAGCGGTCGGGCCTAGCAAAGCAAATTGCCCGTGTAAGAAGACACTGTATCCGTATTGTTACCTGTATGTATATCTGAATATCATACAACGTCATAAGTATCATTACCCGATTGCTCGGTCTCGTCTATCTACACATTCCCCTTCTTCCCTCTATGCACGAATTCGTCCGATATGCAAAACGCTAAGCCGTCACGCCCGCCGTCTCACCCGTTTCTTTCGCTCTCCCTTTCACCGCTCCCTCGCCCCGCCCAATCCCTCGCTTCCGCGCACCCATCACAGCATACAGGCATTTCCCCACAGCCTCTAGGTCGCCCAGGAGAGTAACATGGCCCCTCTCGCTGGCCACCACGCCGCCGCGAACCACGCTGTACCCGCGCGGCACCATGGCCGCTTTGGCGAGCACCACGCCGTCTCCGCTCGCAAACGCAAGCTCGTCGTACACATCGGTGCGCTTGATCGCTTCGCGGCTTTCGACTTTTGCGCCGTACACCGTGGGCGTTGACTTGCCGTAGATGAGCGCAATCGGCGGGTAGACGTTCGCCGCCGTGTGTTCCGGGCGGTGGTCGAGCTCCTGCTTGAACTGCTTGACTTCGGCGAGGGTGCGGGTAAGATAGGCGAATGCCTGGTCGGGAGGGATGGTGCTGGTAAAGGCGGGTGAAGAGGAATACGCCGGGCCGCTCTGCATGCTCGGCTCGAAGCCGCTCGCTTCGGCGCCACTTTCTGCCACTTTGTCGACCGCGTTGCGGGCTGTGTCTCGTAGCGCTGTCGCAGATGGATTTGGGGAGTTGCTGGATCCTGAATTGCTGTCGTTGCCTTTGGGTGTGCTCATGCTATTCTTGCGGCCGGGTAGTGACGGAAGGGCTTGCGACATGGCGTTTAGCAAGCCGCTCACACTCAGATTTGAGCCAGAAGCTTGAGGTGGTGCAGGGAGAGGCGGGGCGATGCACGGTGACAGTCTATACTCTGCCCACATATTGGGGTCGAAGAAATCTACTCGGTACTCCTCTTTGGTGTACTTGTTGAAAAAGCAATATCCGTCGAGTGGTAGAAGTGCATAGGAGGTCCGAATCGTAAAGTTCACCTGTGCTGTCAATACGCGCGACGAGAGGAGTACGTCGTCCCCGTTGCGGAACGGTCCCAGTATGTTGATACACCTTTGAGGCACGCTCGCATAGACGACGCCGGAAACCAAGTCTGGTCGTTCATTGATCACATGTCGCGTGATCAATCCACCGAGGGAATGGGCAATGACGATGGCGCCACGTTTCTCCGCCGGGACGCCAGGCTGGTTGCATGGGAGCTGTTCGAGGTATTTGATCATGCGACGGCTAAGTAGATGCGGTGATAGTCTCCAGTCGTAGCCGTAGTCTTGCACTCTCAAGCGACCGCTCCTTGCGTTTTCGGATGTTCGCAAGCGTTTGAACAGACGTTTCGCAATGTCAACGGGCCCGATGTGCGTGAGCATGCCACCAGGGATAATGCGCTCTTCCATAGATTCTTCGTCCTCGGGGTTCAGTCCGATCTCGAGATCTACTTTACGAAGATTTAGACCGACTTTGATAGGGACCCAAAGCTGGCGGTGCGGCGGTTCTGCTGAGCGTAAGATGGATCCGCGGTAGCCACCCAGGATGACTAGGTCGCCTTCTAACTCGTTGAGGGCAGCCGTGAAATAAGGATGTGTTGTGGCATTCGTGCCTCCGGCATCCGCTGAGTTCTCCTTGCCTCTTGGTTTCCGCGTGGAGGATTTTCGCGATGGTGTGTTACTGTGGTTGGCGAGGAAGCTGACTCGGGTGTTCGAGGGCCCTTCTCGGTTTGCTACTTGCGTGGCGGAGGCGGCGTTCTGTTTTCGGAACATGTCATCCCTGGAAGAAAAGCTGAAGTTGGGCATAGAAGGGACCGAGAGCTTGAAGTTCGAATCTTGCCAGCTATCTTTGATCGCCTTTAGGCGGCTGTTCACCTGTTCCGACACATGCTCAAACCGAGAATCGTCACCCAGCGAGGAGGCAAAGGATCGGGTACGGTAGAGCATGAGGGAGCCCTCTGAGTTGGATCTACGTAGAGCTGGGAGTGGTCGCTTGGCAGTCTCGCGCTTTGATGCTTCGGGAGGGGTCAGGGTGCCGTCTGTGTCCTCAGTATCTGGGCTAGAGTCGCGTCGTGCAAGGGACTCAGTAGCGGCGTGTCGCGGTCGGCTTCCACTTGTGCGGCGGACCGCCTTGAACAGCTGCGCGCCATCGTGCTGTGGGATGGTCTTGGACTCGCCGAGACGTACAGGCGGGGACACACGCTTGCGGTGCTCTGGTGCGTAGGCATGGGGATGTCGGCCGACACTGTCAAAGGAAGAGACTGAGAAGCTCGGAAGGGAGAAATTCAGCAGGTTTGACGTTTTCGGCATAGACGGTAGATTGAACGATATATATCTCTTGAGAGCGTCACTCGCGCCACCCGACATGGTGCGGCGCCTAGTCTTGGTGTTGAAGGTGTCACGTAACGTCGCTCTGTGGTTGTTGTCCACCTTGGTGAAGGTCTTAGGCCCAGCTTTCCACGGTGAAGGCAAACGCTCGACACGCTCGTTCCCCGACGCTTCCACATTGCTGCTCTGTGCTGACTCCTGTGGCTTGGCGTGTTCTCGCGGAAATTCGCGGGGTATGGGCGGCGGTGAGGTTTGTTCCCAGCTCTCAAAGAGCGCCCCGCCGTCGCTCTCCTCCAGCGCCGCCGCCTTCTCAGCCGCCGGTGTTTTCGGCGACGTCAATCGCGTCTGCTGCTGGCCGATGCTGACGCCTATGGCCGACTGCACCGCCTCGAGCTCGAACCTGCGCTCTTCGGGCGTCTCGTCTTCGGACGGGGTGAGGTCCCCGTCCACGATGGACGCGAAGTGGATGTCGGCGAGGGCATTGTAGCGGTCCTGACGGGCTGTGCTCGTGGTGGTCGCGTGCCCCGTCATGGTGTTGTTGCGGGCATGTGTAGGAGTAGGAGTAGAAGTAGGAGTAGGAGTAGGAGGAGAGATGGCATCGAGGGCTCTACGCGGATTGTCGGCTTCAGGCTCAATGTGGACTTGGACGCCGCTGGGGCAGTGACTGTCTGTGTATCCGCGCGCTCCCGTAAGCTAGGCGATGCCACAATGCGATCATTGAACACATCCGGAAAGAAGGAACATCACAACCTGCAGCTATCGTGAAGCTGCGCGATAGGCAAGCGCGCCCGGATGTCGCGCCTTCCGTCATTCCGTTGTAGAAGGCGGCGATGATAAAAAGCATGGCAGGCGCGACCCACGACCCCGCCCCACACAAACCGGACACGCCAAGTGTCCCCCACACATGCATTCTAGCCGTAGCTCTGCATTTCCTGTGGCCTTTCCCCATCGTGAATCCCCTGTTCCTCTTCACCGACAACAATTCTTTGTTTTTGTGTGAGACGAACTCCGCCTCATTGTCAGCTCTGGAGCCCCCACTAGCATGTGATTGACATCAGCCAAGCATGTTAGCCCCACGTCAGTGCTCCATGTCGTTTAGGCCCGTGTGCGTACGCGATACGAGTACGCTCCACGGTGCATTCAGCTCCTCTGCTCGACATTCCATTCCTGGTAGTTTTTCTATGGGACCCTTTGTGAGCTGCTTCGACAGTATGGCTTCGATTGATGATTTTCGGCGGTTTCCTCAAGCGGCCGCTCCTCTTACAACCGTGTCATACTGACTTTCTGACGACGCTGCACGTACTGTCCGATGGACTGCGGCTGCTTTTCCTCCAGGCCGTGATCAAGCTTCAGCTGTCCGCGGCCACTGACCGAGGAAATTGGTGCATCGCCGCTTAACCCTTCCTACCTAGCGATTGAACGAGGCGGGTATACCAACCTCAAAACTTCACCCTCACCATGGGAGAGCTGGAGCACAACCTTCTGAGTTTTGCCTGGGAAAGTAATGTACAGCTCGTGAACAGGAAGCCATCGGATTTATGGGGCGTTCACACCTTCCCTCGGTCGGTCAGGAAGTTTCTAGTAGCCGAAGTCCGCATCTTTGCGCTTGGAAAGGTAAAATGGCTGTCGAAAGCCAATGAACGTCGAGCTTGTGCCTTCTGCCTCACCGCAGTGGCTTGAAGTACTTCATTTGCGTTCGACATATGCACCCCATATTCGCACCTTCCGAATCCCGAAAGAGTACATAATTGGCCAAAATTCGCGTACCACCATGATATATCTACTGGCATTACCTTCTTTATAGTGCATTTCCTACTTCGTTCACTTTGTTTTTTTCCCGTTTCTGTCACCATGGCTACTACTATTCTCCTACCGGCACCAGTGGCCTCCAGCGCCATAAGGATCGGACAGCTACTCACAGATCCACTAAATCCCGATGTCGAATCTTTCGTCAACGAGCACGATTCATTTCCACTGAGGGCGCCATCCATCCAGACCGGCTTCCAGGAAACCATTTCCCGCGACGGCAGCGGCCGGTTCATTGAACGTCAGTCCCACGCCTCAAACGCAACTTCCATCCTCATTCAAGCCGACCAAATGACCCACACGACGCTCCGAGACCCTCTCTCGGCCTTCCGCTACACCAGCCGTCGCGCATCCAGCCAATCCTACCTCCACAAGGCAGCCCTTCGCCGCCAACCACTCTACTTCGTGACCGCCACTCAGCGCATCACAAACCCGCGCTTCGAAGCGAAAAACGACACCACACTTGCTTCCGAGAAGGCTCAAGTACGTCGCCAAGACTCAGGCGTCTCTTTGAATGAGCAAGACAGCGACGTCATCTATGCTGTCGAACTCAGAAAAGTCTTCTGCCGTGTCGGATCCCCGGAGGAGCCGCAGCGGCCAAACGATGCGGGCTATGCGTATAAGCACTACAAGCTCCAGGGCGAGGACGAACTCCAGCTGGCTGTGGGCTTCGGACAGCCTGTGACGGTGACAGAGTTCAGAGCTCTCGTTAGCCTAGCGAGCGACTCAGATTATACAGATGAGAGCGCCGATTCAAGCGATTTTGAAGACGAAGAGGACGAGGGGTGCATGTGCTGTGCGTCATCGATTTCTAATGCGGCGTATCGGCGGTATTGAGGTATGGAGTGGGGCTGTGAAGGACTTCTGTATTCTGGTCGGGGGTTTAGCATTTCTTTTATTGTCTTCAACGACCTGAATAGATCATGCGACACAGAGCAACTAGGAAACACGACGAGATGATAGTAATAGAAGGGCGCACCGAAACAAGACACAGAAATAGGGCGGAGATGCGGGCGGTCGTGGGTTTACTTCCGCGCCTATGCTTTTCTCAACGGCTTCTTTTCGTAATGGAGTACATACCCATTCCACTAGGTTTCCTATACCTTCTTGGTTCGAGGAACTGCGGCCTAGAACAAAAGCTATAGAGTTGTGCACTCTATGAACTCTTCTTTGTCTCTACCTGAAGTCTCTTTGTGGTATTCGAGTCTAGCGAAGGGGTTAGTATAGGTTTTATGGAAGGTATACATGCGTCTACCGAATATAAAATCCGTATTCTTACCTACAAGTTACAGCATATCTACTGCTGTACTTCAAAAATGGCTTCTACAAATCGAAAGTTAACCCAGTCCAATCGCATGTCCACTGCTCCTATAGTTTAGCACCCGCGGTACCGCCATAGTATCCTGTAACTTACTCTAACATACACTTGCGTGAATATCAGGGCATATACCCGGTAGAGTACTTTCCCGAGCGCGCTCGAGAGTGCTCCTCTAGGCTGATTATGCGAAAATCGATAAAGTAGCCGGGTATGCGTGGTGAGGCGAGAAGACGCGTTGAGGGTGCGTGTGGATGGGCATTCCTATCTGGCTGGCGTTCTGTGTATAGTATTTGCGGGACTGGAGGGGGCATGTGTCGCTGGTCGAGCTTGTGCAAGGTGTGGGTATTAAGCTGGGGTTTGGTTTTGGCACAAGCAAAAAGGTCGGGCTGTGAGCAGGCGAGGCTGGGAAATGGAGGAATGGGGTAGGGTTTTATTTGGATTCAAGGGTTGCTTTCTTGTTTTTGTATGGTGGAAACGAGGAAGGCGACGTTTTCTGAGCAAGGAACGCTTTTTCACAAGGACAGACGCAATACCTACCTATGGTAGGTAATACTACTGAGTCATCTTTATGTATTTTCGTTGTGGTTGGTACATCGTTGTAACAATCATTTTGTCTTAGTTCCTTATGCAGCTGTAGTAGTTCTGTACGGATGTATCCTGCATTGCCACCCGAACGTTTTCGAAGAGCTTTTGCGTGCCATTGAGTTGTTGAGAATGTGATGGGGGTTCGCTGCTAGGCAGTAAAGTGTCAAATACACGCTGCACGGTACGCCCCTAAAAGTAACTTTATGCAGACTGAATAATATACCGGAACACGATTATAAATACTAAATGACTCCTTCGAAGGTTCCGAACCAATGTACATGGTGTAGGAAGCGTCTTCGCTACCGCCCAACATCGGCCTCCTGCGCCCTCCACATGCACCGCCCCCCTATTTTGTGTTAATGATTTAGTGCGCCTTTTTTTTGTGCTGCAATTATTGTGTTTCTCAGTTACTGCGAATCGCATGGTCTGTTCAGGTCGTTGGTGACGATAAAGGAAAAGTCCCATAGGTCCGGCCCACACGCTACACCTCAACACCAGAACCTCATCGAATCATCAAATACCACTGCACGGGTACCTAAGCGCAGGCGCACGTGTGATGTCTGCCTAGAGAACAGATAAAGGAAGCCCCGCCTTCTGGCATACCTATGGTAGTATCGCAATCAGCACTTCCAAGAAAGTGTTGGATATTGGGATACGATTTCGACGTGAAGATCGTATTATACCAATTTCAAAAAGCGTGCTCCGCCCTGCATAGGTGCGCTAGAGCCGCATCGCCTATTCTGAAGTGGTGGACCCTGTGGAGACGACCCAAGTTTTAGGCAACCATACGTTCAGCGCTTTCCGCCCATGAAAGAACGCCATAACTGGAGGGCTAAAGAGGTCTTACCAACCTTTTGTACACTTAATATCCGGGGAACACTTATTCAGAACTATAATTTTGGTGAGACATAACTAGAAATCCTGGTCGAGTGCGGGAATCTTGTTGACGTGTTTAGAATGTTTGACTGCAATCATTCTTTGGCACCCTTGAGATTTACTAGAAGGGAGCGAACCATAGGACTACTGGCTCTGGTGTGTGTTCTTATGGTTGCGCCCCACCCCATCCACGGGACGTCCCGGAATGCAATTCTGTGCCCAGTCTATAAATCCGGCAGTCTTTCTGTATCTTCATCATTTATAGTCTTGAGAAACGAATCCTAACAGCCTTCTATCTTCAGAACAACCCACACGGCACTCCAACATGCACACCATCATTCGCCCTTCCCCCGAAAAGGTGGGCCGGAACAGCGACAAAACTCAGAAGTTACACACACTAGATGGGTGTTGGGATCAACCAGCCTTTCACTCATCATTCAAAGAGCGGAGGATAGCAGCCGACAAGGGTAACACCGACATATGCGTCTATAGAGACAGGCATACGAAGTTGCCCCGCGATGGCTTTATGATCGGCATTATCTGCGCATTTCAACAAGACCTTCATCTTATTCTACGTCCGGAAGATGTATGGCTTGCTATAATTTCACAATTCAGCTGCTATATGAATACGCACGCAGAAGAGATGCGATCCATGTTTGTGGCACACGAAGGAAAGCAAGAGTTGGAGCTCAGTGTAGCAGAAACAAGTGCATCTTTCCCAGAGATACTCGCCGTCGAGAGAGTGACACGCAAGCTCACTGCCAGAATGGAGGAAATGCTGGTCAATAAAGAAATACGTCACTGTATTATACCCGACTTTCAACTACGACGGACGAGGATATCGCGATTGCATCAATGGTATTGATGTCCATAATGAAATAATACTTCGACTATAGCGCTTGCACTGGTTGTGGATTCCCGTCCGTGACCCTGCTTAGCGAGAGAAAGGACTGGGAAGATATACCCGCCGGGCAGGGAAACTCACCGCGTATACCCAGGAGCTGAAAACTTGGGGAAAGTTACTTAATCCGATTCTCATACGCTCCGTTCGAATTTTGACGACCCCGATTCGGAAAATCTGAAGGACTTCTGGCTGAAGACCTGCCACGCATAACGGAACGGTAGTGGCCTCCACCCCACATATTCCGGCTGGATCACTGCCTTCAATTACTGGCGACACAATGGGCATTCAGCCCACTTATTTACCGGAATGAGTGCAAGAGGACAAACGCTGCTCGATCTAGATGGTGTAACATACCCAATCATCAAGCAGGAACTTGTTGGGGGTGGGATCGTCACAGTACCCTTCCTGATTAAGGACTTAATAAAGAGCGTTTGCCTTGAGACGAACATAATGGCGGGCTGTATAGGAATGCGCATATGTACAGGAGAGGCCGACTCAGATGGCGACACCTCTCAGCCACAGAATGGTTGGTGGACGTTTGTTAAAAAGAAGCGGGCAATGACAGATGAGGACCAGAAAGTGAAAATGCCCCCAGGCTACTACCCGAGCGTACCTAGGTATATATTTCGGCGCGTTAATTCCTGTAATATAGAGATAGAGGCCCAATGGTTTGATTTTGACTATGAAAATTTGAAACTACTTGGGGATATGAAATATTGACTACTAAGCAATTGCGCCCTTAAGAAATCAAACACTACCTTTGTATGAGCAAATCACTCTCATCCTCCCGTATAGTTCAAAAAGCACCAACTTTGGTTCTTCCAAAGCTCTTCATCACGCTCTCAGCCAGTTTATGTATCAATGAGCGATCGGAAAGGGCCTCGCACAGTACTCTTCCAAACAGCAAGTCAAAACGCAAGTATTCGAAGTATCTATAGCGGGGCACACTGTCGCAAGGAACCGACATTGCGCGCTATTCGTGTTCTGTCACGTTCGGAGATACGGTCGTAAATATCTTTCGAGGAGACTGGCGCACGAATTGATACCATAGCGTATCTTGATGCGGAAACATGACTTACTTTACTGTGAGGAATGGAAGACGGCTGCGTTGATTTCTCTATCGTAGAGATATCCTACATATATATAGACGTTGGATCCTGCCAAGAGTCTAGGCATGGAACCTGATAGAATCGAAGCTGATGGAATTATACCGTAACACACCCCCCCAGCTGCAGTGAACAACAAAGCTAACTTCTTGAGATATTGATCTAAATCTCCTAAATAGTCGCACCCCCCAATCTTCTTGTCAATACCAGGTAAAAAAGTCACCAGGTTCTGGTACGTCGTCGTTGCTAGTAGATGGTCCCTTTAGCTGCTCTGTGATAACGTGTCCGTGCGCGTGATGCGCGGGCAACACCAAAACACCCTCAACTTCAACACGCGACAACTCCACTAATATAGATCTAATTTAAGCTGCGATTAATAATATTAAATTGTTAAAGCTAGGCGAAACTTTCTCGTACATAAAAACTGCTGCTAAATATAGTGTTGTACGGTCTACATTAATCCGAAGGCATAGAGGAATAACGCGCCCTACACAAGTCAAGAACTCTAGCTAGCAAAAGCTTACCCTACAGCAAGAGGAGGAGCTTGTACGATATATCAAAAGACTTATAGAGAGACATATACCTCCTACTAGAGAGATGATACGGAACTTTGCCTTAATAATAGCAAAGGAGCCAGTCAGCGAGAGCTAGGTTACCCGCTTTATTAACTAACATAGCATTCATCTTATCTCGCAATGGACCGTCGGGATGGATAGCAATTGCTACAACGCTAATTTAGTAGATAAATATCGCCTCTATTTTAACCTTCTATACAGTAAGATAGATCAATATCGCATAGATCCTCGTCATATCTATAATATGGATGAAAAAGGCGTCCTGATTGGTATTGTTGGTAGATCAAAGAGAATATTCAGCAGACGAATGTGGGAGAAGAAGGAGGTTAGAGCATTACTCTAAGATGGCAATCGCGCATGGATCACGCTCCTGGCATGTATCTGCGCTGATGGATCAGCTCTGCCGCCAAGCCTTATCTATGAGGCTGCCAACAAGGGCATCCAATCAAGCTGGGTAGAGGATATCAAGGCAGGATATTATGAAGTCTTTATTACCTCATTATCCTCTAGCTAGACAAACAACAATATTGGACTTGCCTGGCTTGAGCAGGTGTTTAATCGCTGTATAAAAGAGAAGGCTCGACAATCATATCGACTTTTAATCCTAGATGGCCATGGCTCCTACATTACTATAGACTTTATTAACTATTATAATTAGAATAAGATCCTGCTTGCTATTCTGCCTCCTTATTTAACTTATACGCTTTAGCTACTTAACGTTGCGATGTTTAAGCCTCTGTTAATAGCCTACTTAGCAGAGCTATTAAATTACCTTTATAGAAGCTAGGGCTTAGCTTCTATTACTAAAGGCGACTTCTTCCCACTATTCTAGAATGCGTGGAAGGCCTCCTTTAAGGAATTAACTATCCTCAGCTCTTTTAGAGCCACAGGCATATCGCCACCTAATCCTACACACCGAACATCAACTTTTCCAGGTCACCGAAAGGTCGATATCCATCGATTTTTCGTCAAAACACGACTCAAATGCCTTCGTAAATCTGTTTTCCAGCGTCCTCTTTTAGCTATAGGCGTTGTGGCAGGCGCGCTACCCTATTTTCTCTTTTAGCTCCTTAGTAAGCTAAAATCTTTTCAAAATAGCCCGTGCGCCGCTCAGATTTTCACGTTTAGTCAAAGGCCACAACTACAGCTAAGACAAGGAGACAGTCGTAACACTCCTTACTCTTGCAAGATATAGGCACCTGCTAGGCCTAAATACAAAGGCTCTCCATGCGAAGAGCCATGGCACGATTCGACAGAGCACCAGCTCTTAACACCTATAACAACGAGAGCTGCCCGCAGCTCTCTAAAGACTAACTATCAGCGTCCCTAACCTAACACAACACGCAAACAAGGCAGCCAGCCTAGCCTTATATTATACGACTCTTAGGGATAAAGAAGAAGGACAGGCCTGGCTCTGCCTTCCTACTACACCTATCTCCTTCGACACAGGCATCACCAAGCCTGGTACAAAGGCTCTCCTCGCGCAGAGCCACGGCTCCAATTCGACAGAGCACTGGCTCTCCACACCTATCTACTCTTTCCTTTTCTTTCTTCTCACAGCACTAAACTGCCTCTAAACACACATAAGGGATTTACCCTAATGTACATACACTGCTTAGTCTCCCCAACGGGAAGGGGAGCTATAGCTTAAAATGGTAGCAATACCCGCGCAGGCAAGAAATGCTTTCTAAGGTAGTATATTAGTACTGTAATTCTATAGCTTAGCACGTCGTATATGCCCTT
>ML976656.1:1721588-1734411 GCA_010015655.1 Bimuria novae-zelandiae CBS 107.79
GCTGCCCCGAGCAAATCTACACGCAGCGGCCGCGACGTTAAGCTTCCAGATAGATTTAAATAGTGCAAATGAATCGCAGCTATCAAATTACTACCCTGCAAGAAAAATCTCGTGATAATATTGATCGTGGGTGGTGCTGTAGCCTTGTTTTTAATGGAGCGTTTTTGGTGTTGCCCGCGCATCACGCGAATCCGCGCATCACGCGCACGGACACGTTATGTGTGCTTAGTGCCATCGCCCAGGACAATGTCTTTTATTACAAGTGTAAAGCATGGAGTGTTTTGGCGATGCGGCAGTCAGTGAGTGCGGAGACGCGCCAGGCTAATGCACGAGTCATGTTGCCTGCCGTTCTGACCGCTCACGAGTCGAGATCTCCCCGTCGCTGTTGACCTTTTCCCATGAAATGAATGGTATCCACCTGATATTTCAATTTGTGGTATCAGGTGTTAGGTCGAACTTCTTTTAATTCTTAGAATCGGTAGTTGTAATTATCAGCCCGTCCATATCACCATTCGCATCCATTGCCAGTCATGTTGTGAGCGTAGAAGACCCCAGTGAAGTTCTGAGTCTCAAAGGTGAGCCTATTTCCCGAATCCGGATAGCATCCGTTTACCTGTCTCTGCGGGAAGAGGCAAATGATTTCTATTAATTATGGCGATGATAGAAACGACTCGCTTATTCCATATTATCGGTATGACTTAGAACACGATGGATATGACGCCGAAGATGGTTGGGAAAAAAATTCCATCTGCTAATTACGAAGAGAACGACAAGGAAATAATAGAGACAAGAAGCGAGGAGTAACAAGACTGGATCTATGGATGCATGTCGCGGGTTTCCAATCGCTATGAACGTGACATCAGCAATGTCTCGGAGAGTGAGTCTGACGGGATATAGTCCGAGAGTATCCCAGAAGACGATAGGTAGAAGTTGGCGAGCGTTGGGAAAGAAAGCGAATATAGAGGCGCATTATAAGGCCAATAGGCCGAGTATAACATTTGGTTGCAAGTCGGACAACTTTCTTGCATTGATTCTCCAGGTCTCGCTACTCGACCCTCCAAGAAATGGAGTCCTGCGTGGTTATAGCCCAACAAAACAAACTCTATCTTACAACCTGCACGTATGCCTAGAATATATATATACAACGAATTCGCCACAGAGCGGCAGGATTTATCAAACAAATCTATTTCTTACTTCTGCGCCTGTGCCGCCAACTGCGCAGCTTCCTGTCCAAACCGCGTCTTCGTCCGCAGAATATGACCCCACTTGTAAAAAGCCACCAGGCACGGCACGAACACAAGCGCCATGAAGCCGGGTATACTTGATGCCCAATGGATGCCGAGCTTCTCGTACAGCTTATTTGTGAATAAAGGAAATGCAGCACCCGCACAAGAGCGCAAGACCGTACTTGCTGCAAGCGCAGATGCCGAATACGCGAGGTAAGAATCGACAAGGTAGTTCGTAAGACTCATATATAGCAGAACCATACCGAAGCCGAAGAAGACACCTGCGCTCACGCTGACCAACCAGAAGGTGCTAGGATCGTTGGTCCATGCGAACCAAAAGAGTCCAATGGGAAGGATCACAGCGCCGAGCATGGCGGGTGGGAGACGAGCCTCTGGAGGAGCGGCGCCGTTGTTGCGGTCGACGACGCGGGCGTATCGCTTTTGATCGATGAGCGCGACGTAGAAAAGGGAGAGGATGATACCGATGACTAGCGCTAGGAAAGGGAGAGAGGCAACGCCTTGAGGCCAGCCGCGAGCTTGCTGGAACACAATGGGGTAAGCGGCGAAGAGGAGGAACAGCGTTCCGTGGACGACGGAGAGGAAGAGCGACAGCAGCGTTACGATGGGCTCGTAGATGAGCATGATCCATGGGCGAAGCGCACCGACACGAAGTTGCGTGCTGATAGGCTTGGGAGTCGCGCCTGCTACGACGTGTTTCTTTCCCGTTTCTTTTGTCAGCTTGTTGGCCCGTCGCTGAAGAAGCACAGGAGCGTAGGTTTCTGGGAACGTAAAATTCAGGACGAGCCAGATGGGGAGGGCTGCTGCAGTGACGAAGACGACGATGCTGCGCCAGCCGTGTGAGGCGTCGAGAAAGCCGCAGATGATGGGACCCAAGTTCTGGCCAAGAAGACCTGCAAGGGTGAAGATGCTTAGCACCAAACCGCGTTCTTGGGCATCGAACATGTCCGCTACGACAGCCGGAGCAACCGCTTGTGTGAAGGAGCCAGCGAGGCCGCCCAGAAAGCGTAACACAATGACCGTAGTCATTGAGGTAGAGAAGTATAATCCTCCAGTCAGCAGGACAAATGCGCCGAAGGTCGAGATGTATAGCTCGCGGCGGCCATATACCTCGCTCAAAGGCGACAGTATGAGTGCACCAACAGCAAATCCGAGTACGAATGCAGACGTGGTCATCAAAGCGACCACCTGGTCGACGTGGAACTCGGTCTTCAGATCTCGGGTTCCTATCCGGGGATTAGCCAAGTCTAATCGAAAACATTGAAAGAAGCGCACTCACCTTGTGAGAACCCAGATGAGGCAATCGATACCATGAAGCAAGCAATCGCAAGAATCATTGCGTTCATCCACTTCCTTCCTTTCCCAAAGTTCAAAGGGTTCTCGACATCGCCGTCTTCCCACTGTACCAGGAACTCTTCTTTGCTCTTCAACAGCTCGATTTCGTCGTCCCCAATCTCCGATCTAGAGTGCCTTGACGTCCAGCTTGGCCGCCGCTCGACGTCGAACTCTCCACTCCACACTTTTGATGGAACCTCAGTCTGGGCTACAGGAGCCAACCATGTCTCCCTCCTATCCCATCGGTTGCCCGCCCACTGCTCATGCTGCTTATTGGTCTGCGGTACCCGTGGAAGAAGTGTATTGTCCACGAGAACGCTCATGCGTGAGGCGCGAGCCTCGGTATCGAAAGCGCTGGTCCATCGCTTATTCGGAACCGTGAAGGAGACATACCGGCCGCGCCCCGGAACGGTTAGGTGAGTGTCGGATGTTACTGGATCTTCAGTAGGCCAGCTGGTTCTGCAATTTTCGTTCCGGGCGAAAGAAAAGGAGATGCGCCCGTTGTTGTGGAATGCCATAGTCGCCTAAGGTGGAGGTTGAGAAGGGTCGACAGAAAGAATGCAAGAAGATGAAGCATGGATGAAATGCTGTGTGACTGTAAGAATGAAACGGCCAGCCTCGACTTGTCTGAAGAATAGCAACCAGCGCAGTAAGGGGGAGTACAAGAATTGAAGCGCCTTCCGGCCTATCTAGCAGAGACAGTCATGCAGTGCAAGGCACAACGACTAAACATATGACAGGCAAAGAACAAAAGTGACAGGCAAACAAGCAAGAAGAAACCACATTAGCGAGCTAAGAAATGGTGGCAGCTATATCTTTGTGGGCCCAGTCTTCTTATGCTGCCGTCACTGGCCTGTCCATCCATGTTGTGCATATGCGCAAAATTGCCGCTGTCCTATCGCGCGCTGTTGTCGTATGGGGGACGTTGTCAGGCCACCGAGTATTGCCTGCGATAGATATCATTTATGGGGGGGTTAGCATCAGTTTCGGCGAGAGATCATGCCTTGTGAAATGTGAAGCGGCACTGAGGTATGACCAGTTCAGCAAGCACTACCGAAGGCCTGTGCAATGAACGGGGTATACCTGCAGTCAATATCGATTGTTATTTCGCACGCCATACCTCAAGAGCCACTCTTCACAAACCATCTCTTCCTTCTGGGCACTGCCATCTCATCCCTCTCGATATTCCTCAGGCCATCCACGAAATTCACCACTTTCTCGACCATCTGCACAACTACCGAATCGCACCCCACGCCCGAGCTCTCCTGTCCAAACACCCCCCAAATCACCGTCTCTAAGTCCGTATCTGGAAATATTCCGAGGCATCAGGGATGTATTTAAAACTTTCGTCTTGGCTTTTTGGATCCTGCATGCGCATGCAAACCCACTCGAAACCGTGCGCTCCTGTCAAACTGGGCGCTAGTCCGGCAGTGGTGGCGTAGAACGAGGCTCCGAAACGTGCACGTGCGGTTTCATGCTCCAAGACCTGGGCGCCCGTGGCCGCGGGCGGCGTGATAGGTGGATCTGTCTGCTTATTTGACGCGTGGCATGTCGTGCATAGCGCGTATGCAAGTCATTATGGCAGGAGACAGACCTGTGGGATGCGTGACGTGTGTCGTCTGTAGCGTGGTGAGAGCACAGTGGAGTCAGGATAAGGCCAGGTGCGTACCGTGTCCGTGCATCTAATGCACGGATTCAGCCAATGCACGCGGAACAACATAAACGCTCTACTAGAAATAAAGCTATAGAATTACTGCAGATAATAGTATTATAAGATTTTTTAGTAGAGTAAGAAGTTAATAGCTATAATTAATTTACACTATTTAAATCTATTTAAAAGTTTAATATTACGATGGCTACGTGTAGATTTAGTTAAGGTAGGAAATACACCCTCTAATACCTCCTTAATATTTATAGTATTAATAACATATTTCTAACGTTTTCTATTTTATAGGGATAGCTAAAAGGCCTTTCTCTTACCTTTTTAGGATAATTATAAAGCTTTTTCTGCGTCGCGAACAGACTTCTAGATAGCGCGCTAAGCTACCTTTTTAGCTACCTCTTGCGTGACACGCTTTTTTTATTATATTTTCTTTTTATATAGTTTAGCTTCCTTTTTTAGTTTTACTATTTTTATTTTTTTTAAACTACTACTACTACTTCTCCGTTTACTTTTTAATTATTTAATAAATACGTGCCTTCTTTACTTTCCATAGTAACTATAAAATAGCCTTAATATAATACTTTTAGCGCTATTAAAGGTCTAGAGCTTTATTTTTTTCTTTTTAATAGATAGCGCCTGCTTAAGCCTATTATTATTATACTTAAGTAGTTTAGTTTAGATAAATAACTTGTAGAGTAATTATTAAAGCTTTTTATATTTTAACTATGTTAATCCTTCAATACTAATTATATAAGCCTATTTATTTTTTAGTAATTATAATTATTAAGTAATAATAGAGAGCTTTCTCTTAATTTTTAAATTTAGTAAATTTATTAAAAAATTAATTAAGATTAGGTAGTGATATATCTATTACTCTAAAAAAAGCTAAGAATAGTTAATTCCTTAAGGAGGCTTTTTATGTATTTTAGAATAGAGAAAAAGAGTTACCTTTAGTAATACAAGCTTAATTTTAGCGTTTATAAAGGCATTATAAAATCTTTACGAAGTAGGTAATTAATAAAAACTTAAATATTATAATATTTAAGTAGCTAATAGTTGTCAGTTAAATAAAAAGGTAAAATAGTAAGAAGAATTTTATTCTAATTATAATAATTAATAAAGTGTATAGTAATATAAGATCTATAGCTATTTAGGATTAAAAGTTAATATAATTATTAAGTCTTCTTTTTTATATAGCGGTTAAATACCTGCTTAAGCTAGGTAAGCAGAATATTATTATTTATCTAGTTAGAGGATAATAAGATAATAAAGACTTTATATGTTTTTGGCCTTAATATCCTCTACCTAGTTTAATTAGATACCCTTATTAGCAGCCTTATAAATAAGACTTAGTAATAAAGCTAATCTATTAGCTTAAGTATATGCTAGGAACATAATCTACGCGCAATTACTATCTTAACTTTCTTTTTCTCCTATATTTATCTACTAAATATTCTTTTTAATTTACTTATAATATTAATTAGGTAGCTTTTCTTATCTATATTATAGATATAATAAGAATTTATAAAATATTACTAGATCTTAATATATAAATGGTAGAAATAGAGGTCATATTTACTTATTAAATTAGCTTTATAGTAATTACTATCTACCCTAATAGTCTATTATAAAATAAGATAAATACTATATTAGTTAATAAAGCAGGTAACTTAACTTTCGCTAACTAGCTTCTTTACTATTATAAAGGCGAAATTTTATATTATCTTCTTAGTAAGAGATATATATCTCTTTATAGGTTCTTTAATATATTATATATTATCCTAATTTTACTATAGGTTAAGCTTTTATTGATTGTTTATAGTAGCTGCACGTAACGTGGTACCACCTTAGTATCTTTACGCTAGTGTACTATAATTAGTACTATATTTAGTAGTAACCTTTGTATATAAAAATTCTTTTCTTTATTCTCGCGATTTAATTTTATTAATTATAGCCTAAATTAGGTCTATACTAGTGGAGTTATCGCGCGTTAAAGGATAGGGAGTTTTGACGCGTTCGGTGTTCCGCGTGCATTGGCTGAATCCGTGCATTGCCAAGATCACGGGTGGGTAGAATTAGTCATCGATTAGCGTTGGCCAAACGGACCATTGAAAGGAGGCGGGCACTTCCGTCGCCTTGTCTTATCAACCCATTCTTCGTCTTTGGGCACGGCACAATCCAAAATTCCAATGCCGGCAAAGCGATCCTCGCTCGTGCTGACGTACTTGATAAAGGCTTATCGCAACTTTTGTGTGTGGAAACGCCCAGCGCAGACTAAGCTCCAAAAGAATGGCGAAACAAAACCCTCAACCTGTTATTTACGTACGCTTACGCAGGGCTAAAGCATGCTCAGGTTGTCTCTGCCAAGCTCAGTGACTTTTCTCGAGTGTTCTAGACCTTGGTGCGACTGAGTGACCTAATTGGGCCCACCTTATATGGGGCGAGGCGGAAAAGTCCAACAGGTAGTTGGGCACCTTTTGCCGGATGGCGATATTGTCGTAATCAACCTCCCTCGTACTCCCGAGCGCGTTTCAGGCAGCTCCCTAACAGGCTCTTTGGTTCCGCATCTTGTCCTCTCCCCAAAAGCTTTACTACACGCGTACAGAGCAGCAGGGCTGTAAAAGAGATGTGCTCTGATGAGTTTGGCAGTCTACCGTAGCCCTGGAGGTAGCTTTTCTTTATTGTCTTCAACGACCTGAACAGATCATGCGACACACAGCAGCAAGAAACACACCATGGTCACAGCAACAGAAGGGCGCGCTGGACGTATCCAGCTCACGTGCATAGCTTGGTAAGGTCTTTTTACACCGTTCCCCGTTTTGTCTAAGACTGTAGCCTAAGTGCTGTGTGTAGTCGTAGATCTGACAGAAAATGCCTGACTTGATGATCGGTCTCGCACGAACTCCCCAAACATACTAATCCCAAACCGGACGGAAGTCAGACTAACATCCGTCTGGGACTTCTGTACAAGTTTTAAATGCAGTCTCCAAGAGCATTTCATGTAGCATTTATTCATATACTGCATCACAAGAGCAGTATAATTCTAGTTACTTCCAGTTCACCATGTCTAAATACACATCTACGCGCGAAGGTTTTGAGCGATTCCTATTATTGGCCCTCACCGGTTCCCCAGACGAAGCCGAGTCATTCGTTGAAAGCGCTGTGACGCCAGGGTTCTACATCGTTTGTGAACGGCGCCCGCCAATCATACGATCAATACGTCAAACATATCGTTGAGATGCGACCAAAGGTTACCGAAAGCAAGCCGAAGGTGTAGGTCCAGTTCCCGTTCTGTTGCGATGGGGACTTGGTACTGACATTTTCTGTTGCTTGATTAAAACAGGAATTTCTCCGCGATGGAGACCAGCTCGCAGCGCGCATGACCGGTTCTATAAAAGTCGATGGGGCTACCGTAGTGCTTGAGATTTTGATCTTCGGGAAGGTTGAGGCACAGAGCGGGAAGTTGGAGTGGTTGATTGAGCGGTATGTTTCAGCCTAGGCACAGTGTCAATGAAAGCTGTTGGATGGTTCCAAACTGCTGGACGCTTCGATATGTCTTTAGAATGGTTCAATACATTCGACATCTTTCAAGTGGTAACCGATGCAATCTTCGATCTTTGTTGTTCACAGAGCCCATGTTAAGTGATTGCTGGCCATCCTCTACCTATTTCCGTGTATTATCCTAGTGCGCTTTTCTGTTGTTTCACTTATGGGTTTGTGATTAGCGCTCATCCGCGGCACAGTCTGGAATGATCGTCAATACAATAAAGGAGACGCTTGCCGGTTACCGGGACCATGGGGTTCAACCCCAAGTGCGGTCAACGCTCCGCTCAACACCATAATAGCTCAAAATCATCACATGAAATTCATTGTCCGATGAAAGATCAAGATTATCACTGTCCGAACGTCCGTAGGTCAGTCCGGAGTAAAATGGGCCGCATACAAAGATTCACCAGACAAAGAGTCGCTTGGCCCCGCACGCTTTTCACTGTATTTGATATAATGCGTCACCACGCAATTTTTGTCAAGTTCTTTGATAGTGAGAGCTGAGTCTGCGTATATATATCTCCAAAATGTTACAGCATGTTCTTCTTCATCATCGGCCTTACTCTATATCGATCCTTCTCTTTCAGACAGCATTACAAGCTCCCTTAAGGATCTTTCGTACACCTCTTTCACACGGCACTACCCTTTCTGAATTTCAACGCTATTGGTTTTCTTGTTTATTTCTGGACTACATCGATACATTGAAAAATAAACCCTCCATACCAATTTTCAGCATGGTCGAACATGGCTAGGCGAGAGGCTTGGGTGGCGCCGACGATCAGACAAAACAGGCAAGAGCCAATTCTGTTACAATCAATGCAGTGAGACAAAGGGTAACTGTGCGAAGTAGTAAAATTAGTGTATCATGTATTGTGTTGTTGTTCTTTTTTTTGTTGTTCTGCTGTTGTGGTCACCTTTTGTATGGCCGCAACTCGGGTCTGTTTACATGACGTATCTACGATACTGTTGAGGTAAGAGGTACTTGATAAGATGAGGAAGCAGCACCAGACCACCACCACGTGGCACACATAATCCGCGTCTCCTTATAACCGTCACACACCCCCTTATCCTGTAGTTAATCTACAACGTAAGGATAAATCTCTTAAGTATCCTTCTTTATCTTACGAACCTTTAAATAATATCTATAAAGTGTAGTTACTATACAAATTTATTATACTTTTATTAAAGAAGGATCTTTGTTATACTATTAGTAAGTATTTAGTTTATAAACTTTTAGTATACGTAAAGATAATTATCCTTAACCTCCTAGCGGATCTAGTTCTAGTAAATATTAATATATTTAAGTTTAGTGCTAAGCTTATTTCTATCCCTTATAGCTATGTCTACAATCTATTAGTTATTATACTAAATAATAGGCGTTTAGTTAAGCTTTAAAGATAGTTTTTTAAATAGATAGTACTACTTTTCTATTTTTAAGCTAGTAAGAGATAGAGCGAGTAGCTTAGCCTTAATTATTAATTTTCTAATTATACGTTAAAGTATTACCTTCTAGTTAATAGCTATACTAAATAACTAAATTATATATCCTTAAAAGCTTTAGCGCGTCTTAATATTATTAGTAAAAGTAGTATTAGATACCCTAAAGAAGATAAGATTATAGTCCTACAGTGTAATAAAGTACTCTTAAATACCTCTTTTATCTATAGCTTATGTCTGTAAGGCTCGATACGTTATATTAAGAATATAATGCCACATCCTTTAAATAGGTTTAACGTGTACTTAACTAGAATTAGTTAAATATAAGGCGTAGATAACGTAAGCGTAAGCTAGATTAGGTTAGCTATACTGTGTTAGGTAGGCAAGGTAGCTTATAAGCTCTTAATAGGTCTTTATTTAAGCTTTATTTAGTTCCTCTAAAGATTATTCTAGGTAGTTTACTAGCATAGATACCTCTACAAGATAGCTAGTAGAAATAATATTATACTTAGTAGTAACCTTATTAATATAGGCGTCCTGTACTAAGTAAATTATAAATATATTAGTGTCTTAAATAATACGTATACTTAAGAACTACTTGAGTTCTGTAAAGTATTTTAAGCTATAGTGTTTATTAAGCTTTTTTTAAACTCTTAGTGTAGATGCCTGTTTAATAGGTGGAAAGCTATAATAATATTATTAACGTAAATAAATATAATTAACTAGCTAGTAACGTAGATATATAGAAATCTTAGAATAATTGTTAAGCCTAGAGACTTTAGTATCCCTCTTAGGTCCTTATACTATAGGAGCGGTAATTCCTTTAGTCTGTATAGGGCTCTTAGCATCTATAGTAGCTCTCTATCCTTTTTAAAACTATTAAGTGTCTAAGCGTAAAGCTTTTAATTAAGTATAGTGTAACGACGAGCACGGGCTTCACTATCGTAGGCAGAAGATGCACGTTGACGGGATAGGTTAGCTCTATTTTAGCTATACTAAGATAGAGAGAAAAGTAATCTACAGGACGCTTGCGAAAGAAGGGACGATAGTGTGCGCGCTAGACCTAAGGGGACTAGTATTTCGCGTAATTATGTAATCTATAGCTAATTTATTTAAGTAGCTCTATTATATTATCCCCCTCTAAGAGAGGCTTATCTTTAAGTCTTATATATCTACTTCCTCCTTTTCTATAATTTCCTTTCAGGTAGCCTTACTTTATAAATAGTTTTATTATTATTATCTGTTACTTTTAGGTTTTCACTTGCGTTATAAGCTTATAACTAGGTTTCTAATTGCGCTAGCAGGCTAGCTTTATTAAGATAGGCCTAATAATAATCTTTTATCTTATATAGTGCTCTAACAAAGCCTCGGGCATTATACTAGGTTAGATTAGGGTTATAGCTAGTCTAGGAGGCCTTATACTGTAGGCGTCTATAATAGAGGCGGCTATTGAAAATCTTTTATATAGACTATTTTAAATTACTATTAACTTTAATTAGTTTCTCTTTAGGTTCAACTTAGCTAGATAGCGGGTTTGAAGAAGCCTTACGCAATAGTGGGCTAAAGACACGCTAGATATAGCGATAGTACATGTTAGCTACTTGCTCGGCTATTATAGTCTTGTGGCAAGGCAGTAAGAAGCAGCGCTTACTTAATTAGTCTACTATAATAAAGACGCAGTCGTATCCTTTTTTATTATATAAGAATAACTTACAGTTAATAAATATATCCTACTAAGCTTAGGGAAGGTTTAGTAGAAACTTAAAAAGGCTAAAAGTCTTATTATAAGATATATAGCTCTATTAACATACCTTCTACGTAGTAACATAGTTATTAATATCCTTACTTATGCTTAGCTAGTAGTACTAATTTTAAAATAGTTTTTTAGTCTTCCTTTTACTTAGGTGTGTAGTTACTTAAGTAGCATAAATAGCTTAAATAAGGTAGATTTTAAGAAAGTATACTATAAAGACTACTAGCTTGCCGTAGTGCGTAAAAAGATCTATATTATTAAGCTTATATAACGCGTGCTTACTAGAGAGGGCGTACTCTTAGAATATCTATAGACTTTTATAATTTTAATTTATATTAATAATACGATTAACTAGAGCGTAGGGCTTATTTAAGAGTAGTAAGGCTATAAAGGTATTAGTAGTAATAATCTTAATTATATTAGTAGTTAAAAGGCCTTTTATAATAAGCGTAATTAAATTATCGCTTACTACTTTAATAAAGTTAATATTAATTTACTTAGCTATAAGAAAAGCGCGCATTTAGATAGCTTTATTTTTATTCTTTTAAGTCTTTAGTTCTTCCTGCTTGCGCGACAGCGCGTTGACTACTACGTTAGCTATACCTAGGTAGTAGGTAAGCGTTAGGTTATAATCTGCGATACTTATAGCCTAGCGTATCTATTAGGACATAAGTTCTTGCTTAGTTAAGAAGTACTCTAGCGCGTGGTGGTTAGTAAGGGCACTAAATAGCTTAGTAGTTCAAAGGCTAATAAGCTAAAAACGCTATTTCTTAAAGCTATAAATAATAGTTAGTATCTCTTTATCGTGTATATTATAATTTATTTAAGGTACTTATAGTCTTTGAGTAGAAGGCTATAGGCCACTAAAGACTGTCCTTTTAAAGTTATAAAAGTACTTTAGTAATAATTTTATTACTTATATAAGTTTTTATGCGTGTCTTCTAGTAGAGTAAGTAATAAGTAAAGACTTTATTAAAGAGCATAAAGTCTTTAGCATGCTAAAAGGTAGAGAGTTTATGTTTACTAAAAGTATACTATACGCCTTTTTTAAGTAGCTTAGTAAGTAGTTATATAACGCGCCTATAGTCCTTTAAAAAGGCTCTATAGAAGTTATAGAATCCTAAAAAAGATTAGAGGTTTTTTATTAATATAAGTATAGGCTAGTCCTGCACGGCTATAATTTTATTTAAATTCTTCTAGATTCTTTTTATACTAATAATAAGGCCTAAAAACTTTATTATAGTTATAATAAACTTACTTTTCTTAATATATGTCTGCAAGCCTGTAATTTAAAGTTATTTTAGAACCTAGGAAATATGTTCTTTGTGCTATAATAAGTCCTTTAAGTTAATAAGGATATTATTAAGATAAGCTATATAAAAGTTATTAAGGAGGCTATAAAATACTTTATTAACATATCGCTAAAAGGTAGCGGGACCGTTATAAATGCTAAAGGGTAGTACGTAATACTTATAGTCACTATAACGCGTGTAGAAGGTTGTAAAGTCCTTAATATTCTTATTAAGGTAAATGCGATAGAAAGCTTATTATATATCAAGCTTAGTAAATATCTTAGCGTATATAAGACGGGTAAAAGTATCTTAAATTAGAGGGATAGGATAAGTATCCTTTTTAGTAATAGTATTAAGCTTTTAATAGTTAATATAGATGTCCGATTACAAGGCCTTTGTAATCCTGCACTATTGTTAATAGTGCAGTAGAGAATATAAGGCTGGCGCACCTCCAGCTGCACACTATCCTAGTTAGTGCTAGCGTTAGGTCGGCACGTACTAGAGACCTCGCCTACGGCCAATCTCCATCACTCAATCAATCAACTTCATCAAC
>ML976656.1:1734461-1784980 GCA_010015655.1 Bimuria novae-zelandiae CBS 107.79
AATCAAGCCGATCAAAATGGCCCTATCGACCCTCAGAGATCCTACGGTGATCCTGACCGACTACACAAACTACACGCCATGGCTTAAACAGCTTAAAACAAGATGCCAATTCCTAAAGGTCTAGAGTATTATTGACCCAGTGCTGACGGATAAACCAAAGCAGAAACCCGCGATGCCGATGCCCCCAGCGATAGGAAGCTACCAGCCAAGCACGGCTTACGCGACTGCGAATCTAAATGATATGCCAAGAATGCCCTCACATCTATCGACAGCAAGCGCGAAAGCATACAAAGACAATAGCGACTATCATAAGGGACAGCTAGAGATATACAAGATTATGGACCGCGAGTATCGAGAGGAGCAAGACAGCCTAAATCAAGTGGTTACCTTTCTCTAATTAATAGTCTTAGCGCATCTCTAGAATAACTGCTATATCCTAGATTAATCAATTAGGCAGTGGATCAACAACCTCACAATCACAGTTAGGGTAGATCTGCAAGACGAATACAGACGATCTAGGGCAAGGTATTAAGAAGCCCTTAAGCCAATAAGAACAGTCGGATTATGGGCTACATGGCTATCTGAGTACAATCATGTAGCCACAGAAGCAGAGACCAATCAGGTCCTAGAGCTCCAAAGGCTAGACTCAGTCAAAGAAGACTTTATGAAGGCAGTTGTCCATGTCGCACCTATGTAGGTAACGACCTTCTAATAATACGGAAGCAAAAATGCAGCTATCTCACGGAAGCACACAATGAAACTCTTCTAAGACTATATAATTTTGTAGCACCTAATTAAGGGCAAATAAAAGGGCGCTTTTGCTGCTGCAGGTTTATCTCTCGCTGACAGTGGTGAATCCACCCAGGCCACAGACAGGGACGCCTCTCTTATAGATAAAGTAGCAACATTGAAAAATCAGGGAAGACCTCGTAAACAACGATCTGCTAGTCATAGTACCAAAGCCAAGCGGTCCGCGATTACAGACGATAAGCCAACGGCAGTTAGTAGCCTTAAGTACCCTACTTATAAACAACGCTATAGTCTACAAGACTGCTTCTACGCCTTCCCAGATAAGCAACCAGATTAGTTTAGGCCAAAGCCTGGCATAGCTACCCTAATTAAATTCAGGTTAGAGAATGACCCAGAGCTTCAAGAAAGCCTAAGGATAACAAAGAGGGCCAGATCACAGGCACCTACAATTAAACTATCACACACTCCCACTCCAACTCGAATCACTAAGGCTAATGATGAGTGACTAGATGGACGCCAGATCACTAAAATCCCAGCGAGCTTTAACGCCGCATCCTTCCACACGTACCTATTGCGATGCTCAGCCATACTCGATTCAGGCACAACCTGCCATATCTTTAACGACATCGATCGCTTCGTCTCATACCGACCACCGGCGCCAGGAGATTTCATATGGGCAGGGAATACACAAATATGGATTAAAGGATACGGGAGCGTTCATCTCAACATACGGAGTGCAAGAGGCAATCGAATAATACGGCTAGACAATGTTGCCTATTGCCCTGATCTGCTCTGCAATCTTGTATCGTTCCGATTACTCCGGAGGCAAGGCTTTTGGTGGGACACGCGAGCAGAACCAACAACACTAAAGCGACAAGACAACACAATATTGGCAGAACTAGAAGAGATGCATGGCCAATGGGTGCTAGAATACAGATCAGCCCTAGTAGGCTGCACTGTTGCCAATAGTGCGCTAGCAGCGCACAAAACCAACTCAAGAACAAAGCGCAGGCCACAGAAAGCAAGCGCAATTACCTAGCACAAGCGATTAGGCCACCCAGGACCTCAGGCACTCGAACACCTAGTGCAGCAATCTGAGGGGGTGAGGATCAAAGGACTTACCACAGTCAAATGCGACGCCTGCGGCAGAGCCAAACTCAAGCGACAAATCCGCAGACAACCCAAAGAGCTTACGAAAGGCCCCGGAGAGAGAATCGCAATCGACTTTCACGACTTTGAAGCAGACAGCTCGACAGGAGAGAAGAGTCAGATGCTCATCACTAACAGATTCTCCAGCTTCACCTAGGACCTCTACTTCAAGGATAATCGCCCGGCACGATCCATTATCAAGCAACTTAGCACCTTTGTACTATTTATAAAAGTATAATTCAAAGTCACAGTAAAAGTCATCGAATTAGACAACGAGATCTTCTTTATTAAAGCAAACGTTAAGAAGTGGTGCTCAGCACAAGGCATCAGAATTAAGCCTTTAGCACCTGATACTCAATCACAAAATAGAGGGGCTAAACGCTTAGGGGGTGTAATCAAGGAGAAAGCGCGCGCGATGCGACTAGACTCTAACCTACCCTAGCAGCTATGGCCTGAGATCACACGGGCAGCAGTCTACCTCTATAATTAAATACTAAACTACGCTAATCGCTAGAGATTACCATACGAAGTATTCTTTATAACAATAGCCTTTTAAAACGGCGTGGTCACTTAACCAAAGAAGCCTAATTAAACTTACCTTAAGGCTTATAGCTGCAAAGCTTTTGCAATGACTAACGATACAAAGCGTGGCAAGAGCAAACTCCAAAGATTAGATCCTAAAGCATAGATTGGTTACATTATTGGCTACCAATCATCCAACATCTAGAGGATATGGATCCCCTTACTCGCGAAGACAATCAGCACTCGCGATATAATATTTAATGAAGACACAGTGTTCTCAGGCAAGACTAAAGACCTGATGGATAATCTCATGCATAACACCTTGGAAGAGATAGCAGCATGGGTACGATCGGTAGAGTTACCTCCCTCACCTCGCCAGGGTCAAGCCACAGAGTCCTTCTATGAAGATGAGACAATCACTGAGGCACCAGGGGAAGAGGATGAAGGGACCCCGGGGTACAGGCAAGGCAGGAAGTTTAATTACAAGTATCCAACACCTCTATCAACACCGCCACTAGTTGCACTCCTTGCCCAATTACTGGCTAGAGATAATCAAGCTGAACTATCCCCAAAAGTGCAATCAGGGCAAAAATAAGTCAGTCCTTGGGCCGCGGCATTCATGGCAGGCACGGAAGCAGGAAGCAGTGGCAAGTATCAAGGCAAGATACTGGATAAGGCCCAGCTCAGACGCATGATCACTGTGGGTAAGAAGCCACACAGAAGCCTGCTACCAGAACCACCCACCTGCAGAAGCAAGCTCAAGGATCACCCTCTCTATAATATGTGGAAGGAAGCCGAGCGATCTCATCTCCAGAGCCACAAGGAAATGAAGTCCTGGAGTAAGGTTGCAGCCGCTCCAGTAAAAGCAGCAGGTCATCAAATCCTTGACTGCATGTGGGTATATACTTACAAGCTTAACAAACACCATCGATTACAGAAATGCAAAGCAAGATTGGTAGTAAGAGGCGATCAACAGCGACATCTTACCTTATAAGATACCTACGCCGCAACGCTTGCAGGACGATCCTTCCGCATGCTTATGTCAATTACAGCCCGGTTCGACCTAGAGCTTATCTAACACGACGTCACTAACGCTTTTGTCCACGCAAAGCTGGACAGAGAAATCTACATAAGGATGCCTCGCGGCTACACACAAGCAGGTGCAATCCTCCAACTACACAAAGCACTCTATGGACTGCGCATCTCTCCCCTACTTTGGCAGAGAGAGTTCACTACTGCACTCCGCGATATGGGGTTCAATACAGTCCCACATGAGCCTTGTTGTTTCATCAAGGAAGGACTCATCATCTTCTTCTATGTAGATGATCTGATCATCGCCTATAAAAAAGATCACAAATCGGCCGCAGAAGCAGCCATCACAAAGATAAGCGCCAAGTTTACTCTAACTAGCGGAAAAGATCTACAGTGGTTTCTAGGAGTTGAAGTGATCAGAGACCGCACCAAGCGAAGGATCTGGCTTTTACAAGCCTCATACATTGACAAGATATCTCGCCTCATAGATCACCATGAGATGCGATATAAGACGCCAATGACTTTGATTAAATTACTCCCGCGAACAGGACTAGCTACTAAGGCTAAGGTTAATCGATACCAGCGCAAAGTCGGATCAATTCTCTATACTACAGTTATAACTCGACCAGATATCGCCTTTGCAAGCTCTAGACTATCACGTTTTCTATCCAATCTAAGCGAGGATCATCATGCTGCCGCCGATTAAGTCCTCCTTTATCTTACAAAGACTAGATTACTGGGTCTACAGTTAGGAGGGGCAGACACCCTAGAAGTGGCTAGCGACGCATTATTTGCCGACAATACTCTAGACCGCAAGAGTTCACAAGGATATATTATTAAACTATTTAGTAGGCTAATTGCCTGGAAGGCAAGCAAACAAGATACAGTCACCACATTAACAATAGAGGCCGAATTGCTGGCACTTTCACAGGTAGCCAAGGAGGCCATTTTCACTTCGCGATTACTCCGAGAGCTCCAGATCACTGTAAGCAATCACCCGATCATAATTAATTGCGACAATCAACAGACTATCCGTCTCATCACTGAAGAGATTACAAAGTTACAGACCAAGCTGCGCCATGTAGATATCTACAATCATTAGCTAAGGCAGGAAGTGGCTAAAGGAACAATCAATGTTACCTATTAGAGATTAGAGGATATGGTAGCAGATGGTCTGACCAAGGCCCTGCCAGTAAACAAATGGAACAAGTTTCTGGATAAACTAGGACTTACAAATGTATCAGACAAGATCACTGATCAAGAGGTCACCCTGCAGGATCTACAGCAAAGGATAGAGGCCTTTAAAATAGAGTAGAAGGATAGACCAATATTACTGTAAAGCGTTCAGCTTAAGGATGTGCTCAAGCTAAGGGGGTGTGTCCAATTACAAGGCCTTTGTAATCCTGCACTATTGTTAATAGTGCAGTAGAGAATATAAGGCTGGCGCACCTCCAGCTACACACTATCCTAGTTAGTGCTAGCGTTAGGTCGGCACGTACTAGAGACCTCGCCTACGGCCAATCTCCATCACTCAATCAATCAACTTCATCAACTATCAAGATCACACCATCTCAAAGTGACAGAATACCATTAAATCTCACAATAGAAACGCTACCCACCTCTAGGCTTCTTAGTAAATAGTACTAAAGAGGCGTATAAAGCATCGCTATGCGTAATAAGGCCTCTTTATAGGTGATTATTAAGGTATGTTTTTATAAGCTACAGCTATTTAAGGGATATACTATATAGAGGGCTTAATAATAGCATATTCTTAGCTATTAGTTTAATATCGTAATTAACGCTGTTATAGTGTGGTAGTAGTATATTTAAATTCTTTTTAAAGAAGTAGGCGAGAGTCATGCTAGCGTAACCTAAGAAAAGTAACTTATCTATAATAAGCTAGTAAAGTTCTTTTTTTAAGGTCTAGTTAGCTGGGCTTCTCTTTATAATCTTAGATAAGCTTATCTATTTTATAAATACTAATATAATTAAAGATAGTCTCTTTTTATCACGCGTGCAATATTAAGGCTATAGCTTTTATTATATTAATTTTAAGACTAGCCTTTAGTAGTTCTTTACGCGACATAGACTAAGAGTAAATATATAAGGGGCTTAACTTTTAAGTGCCCCACAGGCGTAGCTAGTTATTTATCTTTTTAAGGTTCTTTTAGTAGGCTATGCGCTAAGGCGAGTGTTAGGATAAACATTAAATACGCTAGAGTAAAGTTACGTCTATTAAATTATTATATTAATTAGTGTTAGCTTAGTGCATAGAGTTAATTCTAATTAAGAAGTTTTATGTTAGGATTATAATATCGCGCTTATAGTTAATAAGCGCGCTATTAAGCTATTTAAACTATTAACGCTTATAGTTAATTTAAATATTAGTATCTTCTAGAAGCTTGCGGCCTATAATAAAGTTATAATAGCCAGTGTTATAGAAAACAAAGTAGGTAGGAAGGTGGTAATTGTCTATTACTAATGTAGCCTAGAAGTACTTATTAACCTGTCTATTTAGTTAGCTATTATAGCTAGCTAAAGGGATAGCTTTTATACTCTAAATTAATATCTTTAAATCTTACTTAATCGCGCGTTAGTATTTAAAATAGACTAAAACGTAACTTTTCACTTTAGTATTAATAAAACTATTTAACTTAGTAGTTAGTCCTCCTAATAAAATATAGCATAGAAGAATAAATTAGCTTTTAAATAGTTAATCTCGTATACTAGTAGCTCTAGTAGATAACTTTAAGGAGGAAACTTCCCTTAGAGTAATACTTTTCTTAATTCCTTATTAAAAGAGAGGGAGCTTTTGTCCTTAGCCTTATAATATACCTCTTTATTAACTTATAGTATTAAATCGCTGGCTTCTAACGCTTTCTAATTAACAGGGTTATTTAGGTAGTCTCGAGTAATGTGTCCTAGCTTTTTATAATAGTAGTAGGTAAGTAGGCTGCCTAGAGCTATGGTAGCGGTGCGCACTGGTGTCAGATAAAAAGCATATCAAGTTCGGAGGATCAGGGGTAGCCCGAAAAAGGCCGGGGATTAACCGAGAACACACAGAACCTGCCGAGGGAACCCCGTAGACAGAAAGAACAACCTAATATATTAATTCAACCCCCTAAATCATCAGGACATCTATTAAGACGTAACATCTAACAATTAAGAGTCTCACTGCCTTAACAAGAGCGAAAATGGCAACCTAAAACCTAAATTAAACTAACGGAACGATTATTCTTCGCGATAACACTAAATACTATAGCTAGCTTAACTAATTACAAGCCCGCTGCGTCGCATATAATATATAGGCGCAAGTCGACCCCGATTTAGCAATTACCCCACTCACGGAGCCATTTGAGCCTAAGCTACCCGAGACGGCAGACTATACGCCAGCCGCAACCCTTCCAGACGGCGTCTTATTATTAAGACTATCTAAACTTTCGTCCGCTGGACTAAAGAGCTACAAAGAGGATTTGGACCTCTATAAACTCCGGATGGAGAAATACAAGATACAGTACACAAAGTATAAGACTGAAGTCGCAAGTTTGCAGCAGATCGTAGTGTTTATCTAGTTATTAGTAGCACCGCATCTACAACGCACTTGCTGTCTCCCAGATACTACTATTAAAAAATAGATTATAAAGCTAAAAGCAAAAGTAGGAGTTACCTCTAAGTTTAAATAAGAGCAAGCGCGACAGCGATACCACAGCTTGTTAAAGCCTCCACGCATAGTGAATAACTAGGACATATAGCTTACTAAATATAATTATGCCGCAATAGAGGCTAAGACACTAAACGTGTCTAATACCACACAATTCAATCCTGTAGCTATAGACTTTATGTTAGTAGTAAATAAGATAGCTCTAGTATGGGCTGCAACCTTCCAATTAAATAGAAAGGACCTACCTAGCATGGACTGAAAGGACATGATAGGACGTTTCCGAGAATATATAATGCTAAATTATCCAATAACGCGAAACAGAAGCTAAAAGGCAGCGTTTATAACAAAAGACTTATCTTATCTTGCTAAAAGTAGCTAAGCTACCTAGAGCATGCAAGGGGATCCCTAATATATAGAAACGGGAAACTCTCGGGGTACAAAACAGGGTAGACCCCGACATTAACGTATAGCTGTGAAGGATAATAATCGTGCACCTTTAAGCTCTTTAAACCCTTAACAAGGTAGTAGTAACTCCGCTAAAGCGGACGCTAATTATAGTAAACCTGCTAAAGCAGGCACTAATAAAACCGCTAAGTGCCTGGCCTGCAATATAAGACACCCTATTAGGGAATGCTTCTATCTCTACCCGGACAAAGCACTAGAATGGTGGGAGCCAAACCTAAGAATAGCTAAATACGTTGCTCTAAAACAAGAGCACGATGCCGATTTTTAAAGTCTATTAAGAGCTTAAAGCAGACCTAGAACTAAGACTCTATCCTTTAAGAATTCCCATACCCTAACTCTAGAGATTACTAATTAGTAACTAAATAGAAGATAGATTTTAAAGGTGCAAGCCGCCTATTCTACGACCTTTACTATAGACCAATTTGACTATCCTCTTTAGCGTTCTTTTATTCTTAACTCGGGCTCGACGTGCCACATCACGAACGACCCTAATCGGATTTAGAACTATTAGCCACCTACACAAGGCGACTTTATATAGGCAGGCGACACTTAAATCTGGGTAAAAGGATACAGAACTGTTATCTTAAACCTGAAACACAAATAGGGAGCTAAAAGACTAGTACTATATAACGTAGTAATATGCCTAGACATGCTATGTAACTTAGTCTCCTTCCAAGTGCTGAGGCAGAAGGGATTCTGGTGGGATACCTAATTAGAGCCTACTACCTTGAAGCGACTAAATGGAACAACTATTAGAGAGCTTATCAAAATTTATAGATAATAGGTATTAGAACACTAACCCGTGCACTATGCAGCGCACTATACGCATTTTTATAATTCTTAAACGCAACAACGACCTTAAAGAGCATTAGCCCTCTTATAGCACAAAAGGCTTAGTTATCCAGGACCCGCCGTAATTAAGCACCTAGTGCAGCGAGCTAAGGGGGTGCGCGTTAAGGGAATTATAATAGTAAAGTGTAACTTATATAGAAGAGCAAAGATGCGAAGGTAGATAAGCCGCGCACCTAGGATTAATAAGTAAGGACCCGTAGAAAGGCTTTCTATTAATTTCTATACCTACGAATTACTATTATTTAACAAAGAGAAGAGCCAGATGCTCGTTACGAATAGATATTCTGGTCTCTAATAGGACTTCTACTTCACGGATAACCGAACGGCAAGGTTAATTATTAAGATATTAATAATCTTCTTCAGATTTCTTAAGAACTAATATGACATCACTCCAAAAGTTATTGAAACGGATAATAAGATCACCACAGTCAAACCCAAAGTCAAGCAGTGGCTAAAAAGCCTAGGCATAATTATTAAGCCTTTAGCACTAGACACGCAAGCTTAAAATAGCGGCGCTAAACGCTTAGGGGGCGTAAATAAAGAAAAATCTTGCGTAATGCGTCTGGACGCAAACCTTCTATGGGAACTCTGGCCTAAAATTACAAGAGCTAAAGTGTATCTATACAATTAAACGCCAAACTACACGAATAACTAGAAAACACTATACAAGATATTCTTTACACGAGTATTACTAGCTAATAGGATCGTTACGTCTATTAAGAAACTAAACTTAGCCTACCTAAAGGCGTACGGATGCAAAGCATTCGCTATAACAAATAATACCTACTATAGAAAATTAAGACTATAACGACTCGACCCTAAAGCATGGATTAGATACCTTATTAGATACCGGTTATTAAACATTTACTAAATATAGATACTAACGCTGGCTAAGGTCATTAGCACGCGAGATATCGTATTTAATAAAAATATAATCTTTAACGGGAAGATAGAGGATCTAATAGACAACGTTATGCACAATACGCTGGCCGAGATAGCTATATATATTAAGATAATTAAGCTACTACTACTGGTGCACTAACTAGAAACCGAATTATTCTACGAAGACGATATCGCAGAAAACGAATCACCTATAGAGGACGAAGTAGACCCACCGGGCTACTATCAAGGAAGGAAGATTAGAGATTACTACCTAATACTACCTTTAACTCTACTACCTGCAGCTCTGCTAGCACAGCTAATAATAGGGGAAAATATAAACCTACCTAAGATTACTTTATCTAAGACAGTCCCCTAGGCAGCAGCTTTTATGGCAGGAACGGAAGCAGGAAGGGTCGGAAAACACAACAGGAACACGATTAATAAAGCCTAGATAAAAAGACTACTAGCGAAGGGCGTTAAGATTCACTAATTATAGTTACCTCCGCTACCTACTTGTAAAACGGACCTTAACTAATATTTAATGGGAGAATTATTCCGGGAAGCGTAGTAATTGCATCTGGATAGTTACAGAATTACCTAATCCTGAATAGAAGTACCGTACAAGATAGTAAAGGCAATAGGCCAACAAATCCTAGACTGTATGTGGGTGTATGTGTATAAGTTTAATAAACATTACTAGTTTATTAAGTGCAAAGCGCGACTAGTAGTTAGAGGAGACTAATAACGTAATATAACCTCCTAGGATACCTACGTAGCAACATTAGCCGGAAGATCCTTCCGCTTACTTATAGTAATTGCTGCTAAATATGACCTCGAACTTATATAATATGACGTTACTAACGCGTTTGTACACGTATTACTAGATTAAGAAGTCTACATGCGCATGCTGCCTGGATATTAAAAACCTGGTACTATCCTTAAAGTCTAGAAGGCACTCTACGGACTGCGAATCTTATTACTTCTTTAGTAAAAAGAGTTTATAGCTACGCTTATTAAGTTTAGTTTTTAAACCGTGCCCTATAAGCTATGCTGCATGATTAAGGATAGTATTATTATCTTCTTCTACGTAGACGACATTATTATTGCGCACCACCAAGATAAAGCTGGCTAAGCTTAGCAAGTTGTAGAATAACTTAGGAAGAAATACTTAATAATAGGCGGAGAAGACCTACTATAGTTCTTAGGAATTAAAGTAATTAGAGATTAGTAGAACTAACTTATTTAACTTTCTTAGGCCGCATACTGTGACAAAATTAGCTGGCTAGTTGATGACCAAACAATCCGACATGACACCCTAATAGGCATAGGGGAGCTTAAGCTGAGAGAAGGGCTGGCTTCGCTTATAGAGATTAATAAATACTAACGTAAGATCGGATTACTCCTATATATAGCTATTAGTACCTGACTAGATATTGCATTCGCAACCTTAAGGCTAGCGAGATTCTTATTAAATCCTAGTCTAGAATATTATTATGCGGCTGACCGAGCCCTGCTGTACCTTAACGAAACAAAGTAAAAGACACTTTAACTTAGAGAAGGCAAATCTTTATAGGTAGCAAGTAATGCCTTATTTACGGATAATACTCTAGACCGTAAGAGCTCGCAAGGCTACGCTATTAAGCTATTTAATAGCCTTATTACATAGCGTGCAAGCAAACAAGACACTATTACTACGTTAACTATAAAAGCTAAGCTCCTTACTCTAGCGTAAGTCGCAAAGGAAGCTATCTTTATATTAAGATTAATAGAGGAACTAAAAGTTAAGCTACCTAGCCCTACTATTATAATCTAATGTGATAACTAGTAAACTATTTGGCTAATAACGCAGGAGATCTCGAAGCTGCATACGAAGCTTCGACACGTTGATATACATAACTACTAGCTTTGACAGGAAGTAACCAGGGGAAGGATAAAAGTGGAATACACTAAATCTATAGAGATAATTGCAGACGGCTTAACTAAAGCACTCTTAGTAAATTAGTAGCAGAACTTCCTGAAGTAACTAGGACTAGTAGAGGTAAGGGATTAAAAGGTAGCTAATAAAGCACCTTTAGAGGAGATTTAAGACTAGCTTAATAACCTCACCCTCGTCTGATAACCTTGGCCATGGCTCGAACGGCTCCAAGCTAAGGGGGTGTGTTAGATAAAAAGCATATTAAGTTCGGAGGATTAGGGGTAGCCCGAAAAAGGCCGGGGATTAACCGAGAACACACAGAACCTGCCGAGGGAACCCCGTAGATAGAAAGAACAACCCAATACATTAATTCAACCCCCCGAATCATCAGGACATCCATTAAGACGTGACATCTAACAACTGGCTAGGTGCGAGTGGGGGGCAGCGCCGGTATTAAAGCGTACTCGCGAGACCTAGCGGCCAAGATAAGAGTAGCCTTCTTTTAAGAGTCTCGTTTGGTGCACGTGGTAACCTAAGAGTCTATAATTACTACCTCTCGTGCGAGGTCGCGGGCGATGTTAATAAATTTAAAGTAATTATCCTTAAGGTAATAAACATTATACCCTATATCTATATAAAGTTAATCTATAAGCTTTTTATAAAACTTTATAACTTATTAATTAGCAGATAGCTTGCGCTACGTTATAAAATAAAAAAATTCTTCTTAAAAGCTAGTAAACTTAGCTATAAAGCGTAAGTATAATTAAAAAAATGCTTAATAAGCCTTCTCCTTCTTATATAGGTTAATAAAAGCTGGCTCTATTATATTTATTATAAATTTACTATTAATACGTCTACTATTATTTTATAGAGCTCTAATTAAAGTTATAAGCTAGTCGCGGATAGGATCCTCCGTGCGTGTAGTTATGTATACTATAATACGCTCTTAGGTATCCTCTAAGGTCTCTCCCATAAACCAATCGCGATTGGACCGAAGTTTATTCTCTATATAGGCCCTCTAATGCTTAAAGGTCGTAGTTATCTTGCCGTCTGAGTGCAGCGGAGGGTCTAGGAACTTAACTAAGCGCTAACTTGCGCTAGAAAAGCGTATATATAGGTAAATAATAGGCTTAAATAGTAATAGGCGCGGAAGATATAAGTTATTAGGCTTATTAGGCTTAGAGCTTAGTAGGTTATTAGTAAAGGGGATACTATAGCTTAAGGTATAAGGAAAAATTTAGGATCTAGTTATATAGCGTTAAGTTTTTATTATTTTTAAAGGAAGGCCTGAATAGGTAATAGCTTATTTAACTACTTAAGCTTTTAATATTTATATTCTTTACTAAGCTTTAGTAAGGGTGTTGTGTAGGTTCTTACTTTTAGCTAGAATATTAGTAGTAAATTAATAGTATATATAAAGATACTAGCGTTCTATGTTACGTATAAGTAGCTAGTTAGCTAGCTTATTAATTATAGTTATAAGGTTCTCGCAAAAGTATTTTTAGATAGTACTAAATGTAGCCTTAATAGTAACGTTGCTAGTAAAAGTAGGAACCTAAGGAATAAGTATAAGACCTTTCTTAATAGATTACTAGATCTAGGCTAGCTTAATAGAGGTGTCGTAATTATAGTTTTCTTCTAAGATTACTTTATAGTCTTAGACCTCTATTTCTGTATTAGTAAATAGTTTAAACTAATTATACGCTTCTCTTAGCATAGACTTCTTAAGCTTTAATACTATAAATAGGTAGGTTTATGCTATTATCCCTTTATAAGTGCTACGGATAGTGTAGCTATTATAAAAGCTATTAGTAAGGTAGCTAAAAGTTAATTCTCTAATAAGAAGGAGATAAGTAAGTAGTACTCGCGTTATTAGTGTTAAGTAGGGGTAAGTGGCAAAAAGAGATAAAAGTTTATATAAAATTTTTATAACTCTCTTCTAATTAAATAGGTATGCTACCTACTACTATAGGTCTCTTAAGGCACCTAATAAGTCGCTGTTAAAGCCTATCGCGTCAAGCTTATATAAGCTATTATTAAAGATTTTGTTGCCTACTACTATAAGGCTTTTAAACTAGTAATTATATATATAATAAACTAATAACGCAGCGTAGTTATGCGATAGATTCTTAGGGTAGTTATTTAATAAATATAAGACTTAGCTTAATTATAAGTTTAACCTTAATATTATATTGCCGTCGTCCGGCCAAAGGAAAGGGATCTTAGTATAATATAATAATAAGCTTAGGCTTTACTATTACAGGCAGAAGATGCACGTTAACGGGATAGGTTAGCTCTATTTTAGCTACACTAAGATAGAGAGAAAGTAATCTACAGGACGCTTACGAAACAAGGGACGGCAGTGTTCGCGCTAGACCTAAGGGAACTAGCGTCTCGCGTGATTACATGATCTGTAGCTAATCTATCCGAGCACCTCCGTCACATATAGTATTAAGAAAGGTGTTTAGTACGTTATACTAAAGTAACTTTAACCTAAATTAAGTATCTATTATAATAAGTACTTAAAATATTTAGGTAGCTAGCGTAGCTGTGTAAGCATATTTATATAGCTATTATAGATCGTCGCGAATAACAAGTCGTGTCGTAAATTAATAAAGGTAGCTATCATTATTAAACTTATATATAAATACCTGTATTAGGGGTAGCACCTCCATATTAGTAGTCTCTACTATTTATATTATCTTAGGAAAGTAGCCTTTACCCTAGATCTTATAATTCTTTTTTTTATATAGCCTATTAAAACTACTTTTTAAATTAATGGTAATTTAGCTCTTAATATAATTATAGAGCTCTTAGAATTTAAGTATAATGTATTTTTATTATTAGCTTAGCTCTTAAGGAAGTTAAATAGCCTTAAGGTAGTTACTAATTAATTTTCCGTATAAGACAGTGTAAAAGTGCTCTATCTTTAGTCCTTAAATATTAGCGTTTCGTTATTTGCGTTATAGGCCTTTAACAATATACTATATACCAAGAGTAAGGTTTTAAGATCTAGAAGCATTATTTTAATATTAATCTAGTATATAGATTTTAAGCTAAGTAGCTAATAGCTCTTATTAATTTAATAAACATAGCGTTAACTATACTAGAGTTAATAAGTAATTCTTATGCGTAGCCTTGCAGTCCTTCGTGGAACTTTATAAGCTTAAATACAACGTCTTAAGTGCGTATAACCTAGTCCTTCGTGGGTAGCCAGATCCTGAAAATGTTAGTAGAGTTATAGCTAACTAGGTAACTAATTAACGCTCTTAATTTAAACTTATCCGCACGCTTTACTAATTAATTTAGTATATAAGCTTAATAGCCTATTAAACACATGTGTTAAACCTTTAGTTTTACCCCCTAAATAATCTTGTACGGTGTTTTCTATTATAATATTTCTCTAAGGGTCTAATTAGCATATATACTACTATTTAAATTAGCTTATAAGTTAAAAACTTTAGTAGTCCTACCTAAATCCTTATAGCTCTTGCTTAAATAATTAGAAGTAATCCTACTTATTCTGCTACTCTATTCTACTCCTTTATGTACTTACTTATAGTTTATATTAAATGCTATGGTCCTTATAAAAGTCCTTAAGTATATTTAGTAAGATGCTAAATCCTCGATGATTATTAGTCTTAATAGCTATTACGTTTTAAGCAAAAACGCGCTATATCTTACGTATATTTTAAATAATCTATCTCTTAAAGAATGGCTGTATTTAATTTAAGAAAATAAAAACTTTATGCTACTTTAAGTACTAATTAACTAAGTAATTTGCCTATTAATTACTATTTAAGCAGGCTTCCCCTTAGGGAACTAAATAAAATATATTAATTATAATTTAATAGAAGAGCTCTTTTACTTAATCCGTTTATTATCTCTAAGATATCTATTTTATTAATTTTAACTCTATATAAATTATATAAAAGTCGTCAGTGTTGCCTTTAATAACTATTGTGTTAACGTTCGCTATTAGGTGTTCCATAGCCTTCTTGCCTAGGTGGCCCCATATCTAATAAGCTATCCTTCGTTGACAATCTGGTCTAGGCGCGGAGCCTTTGAAGGTCTATAGGTGGTTCTAAAAGATGATAAAGGCATAGGCTTTAGACAGCAGGATACATTAGCATCTACTAGCTAATAACCTCTATTATATTCTAAATATGCAAGTATCGTCTTTAGATTACTTCTATATAGTAGGTCTTAGCCTAAATTAAAATATATATTAATTTACGGAAGCGTGCTAGGCTAATAAGATTAGTAATATATTTTTAGGTATAAATAATATATGTAAGCTTTAATATTTTTATTCTTATTAGCGTGTTTACCTTAAGCCTAATACTTCCTTAAAAAATAATCTAAACGCGGCCTATACTAGCGCTTATAAAATTAGTATTATGAGTATTATACTCCTTTATCTATCTTATCTACTCTTTACTATTAATAACGTAGGTATTAAATCTACGATTAAGTATCTATTAATTACTTCGTTTATTAATATCTTTTTTTATTCTAACTACTGTATATAGCCTATCCTTTAGCTTTATACTATTGTCTATATTTAACTAAGCTAAGTCCTTATTAGTATCCTTATATAGAGCGCAAAGCTCTTAGGTTTTATATAAAACGTAAAACTCTTTCTTCTTATCCTAATATATAAATAGTACTATATTCGCCGTGGGTCTAGTAGGAGGGCTACTATTATTTATAATAATATTTCTATCTTATTACTTTACGCACTACCTATTAAGTGCCTTATTAATTTTTTTAAGCTGAAGTTAGTAGTAAAAGTAACTTTTAGCTTTTTTTTGCTAATAGTATTAGTATAGTTTTTTACTCTTAGATGCTTGGCGTTAATTAACTAGTATTTAGTCTAGTAATATTTTAGGCTATATAGGTATTAAGGCTTATCTTTATTACTATTCTTCTTTTACCACGAAGGCTTATCAGCGTCTAGTTTTATAACTATAAAGCTAAGTTCTATTAATGTTAGTTAAATACGCTGAATGTTGGTAGGCCTTTGTACGATCGTACGGGTGATAACAGTAACGAATGTCTTGTATATTGCTATTGGTATATTCTATCTATGAACGTGGGTGCTACGAAGGTATACATGGGCTCGGTGCGAGTCGGACCGAAGTAGGATCGAGACGGTACGTTGGGCAGCATCAAGCAGCCTCAGGCGATGGGATATGTGTATACCGACACTGAAGGTAACTTATAAATTTACTAATATAGTCTTTTACTAATAAAATAGTAGTACTAGTATTTTGTAGGTTAATTAAGACTCGTAGGCCTAATGTGCTATATTTAGGATTAATTATCTTATAAGTGATAAAGAAATCTTCTTATGCCCTAGATCTAGATATCTTAGATACATCTATAGTAATATATATGTTAGTAATCTCTACTTAAGATTGCAGTCATGCTTTAATATTCTTACTATATAGTAATATTTATAGATTCTTATATTATATAATGAGGTATTATTAACGTATCGCGTTAGATAGTGTAAAGTACTTTTTAAGTATTATTAATTATTCGTACGGGATATATTTTTCAAAATTAAATAACGGTATTTTATAATAATTATTTTACTAATTTTAAAGTTAAATTTTACTAGAGCTTTCTTTTAACGCTTAAACTTAAAATCCTTACCGTCTTATTACTTATATTCCTACTAGTATAGCTTTTACTAAGTAATAATACGATAAGCTATTAATATAGCTTCCTTATGATAATTTATAAGTTACAGTTTAATTAGTGCTATTAATGTAGGCAAATCTACTGCTATTATAGTAAGATTTACGTACTACTAGGGGTTGTTTTCCTAAGCAGTATCCTTTTAAATAAATAGCTAACGTACTTAACAAGCGAGCTGGCAGTATAAGCGAGCTAGTATCCCACCAACCTTCTATCGCCTTTATAGCGACCTAACTTAATAACATAATGTAATAACTATATATAATTACTATTATAGATTTAGTAGTATTTATAGTACACTTTATATACGTTTGCGCGGTATGCCTAGTCTCTTTATAATAGCTATAGCGCGTTAAAGCCTACTAACTAGCACCTAATTATGCTTTACCTTAATGCGTTTTACTCTCTAGCTACTATTTAATGTCCTTTTAAGTAATAATTTCTTTTAATTTTACCCTTATTAGAGTGTCTTGCTCTTATATCTACTTCTTTTATTACTTTTTACGTATTATAGCTATGCTATTTACTTATTTAAGCCTCGTAATCTAATCGCGCATAAGCGTACTTTCATAAACTATTACCTTAGCGCCTTTTTTAAGTTAATTAAGTGCTATAATAATAGAAGTAGTTAATAAGCTCTTATATTTTAAATTTTATTATAAATTAATATTAATTAAGCCTCTAGCTTGCACGCGTTACTTAACATTTTATTTTTCTAAAAAGTAATCTTTAGTTAAGACGGCATTAGCGTATAAAGCTTAATATTAAGCTTTAATATTACCGCCTTTAGGTTATATAGGACTAGGCTAGCGCTTTAAAAGCTTGCGTAAATATTCTTCTTTAAAATTAACTATATATAGGCTAAGCAGAAGGCTAGTAAGGACTCTAGCTTTATAATATAGCTAATATAGTTACGTATTAGACTCTTAATCTGGCGACTATACGCGCGCTTTAACGGCAAAAAGTAGCTAATATTAAGTAGCTATAAAAAGTGCAATAAATGTGAAAGTATATAAAAACTAATAATATTTTTTTATAAAGCTCTTAAAATTTAAGCAAGTAATAGCTTTTATTACTATTAAGTATAAGTAGCTAGCGCGCGCCTACCCTACGCTCTACTATATACTTAATAAAATAATTTAGCTACACTACTGTAATCTTATTAGTAGTTTAGCTATTGTTACTAATAGCGAAAGCCTGATTACGTGGTATATTATTAGCTTAGTACTAGGTAAAGAGGTAATACTACCTAAGAAAAATAATAAAGGAAGGAATTACTTAATTAGCAGCATTAATTCTATAAACTACTATAGTCTACATATAATTATTTAACTAGATAGGCTTTAGTTTACTATATTTTTTAAGATTATAATAATAAGCTGCGCTACTATCTTACCTATGATACAGCTAGTCTTATTAAAGTTATAAGTATTTTTATTATAGATACTATAGGTGGCCTTCGTACACGATACAAGCTCGAACTAAGTCCTAATTACCTCTAGATTCTTATATAAAGCTCGTTAATTATATAGCTAATTAAATCGTGTATTAAGGCAATCTATTCGCTTAACAAAGTTATATAGCTAGTTCTTGCCTATCTAGCCAGCGCTGCGCTTAGCGAGTAGCTTATCCGCCATATCTCGTATAGTGTAATGGGCTACGTCCGATTGTTGCCTCGGATTCTTAACCCTCGGTTATGCGAACCCTAGATATATAAGTTCAATGCCGAAATCTTAAATTTAAACTCTTTATTAAATTTACAAGTATTTTCTTTGCACTTTTAGCTCCTTAAGCACTTAGTTCCTTATATTAAATTTAATATCTCTTACCTATTATGGGACAAGTAAATTTGAAATATAATTATTAACTAAAGCTATAAAGTAGCATATAAAGTTAAAAAAAATTTATAAATAAATATTATAAAAGTAACAACTAGACCTGCGAGAAAACAGAACCCTTCCTAGTAAGTCATTAATAAATAGTTTTAATAGACACTTAACGCTAGTAAGACTATTTTTACAAAAAAAAAGTTATAAAAATAAGCATAAAGCTTTTTACTAAAGTTCTACGTCTTAGCGTAATCAATTATGCGTAACAAGCTATTAGTTTATAAAATAGTAATAGCTAAGGAAATAAAAAAATAGACTCCTTATTTATAAGTAAACTCTAGGTATTAGGAGTAGACAAGAACAAAATATAATAATTTATAAGTAAAATTAAAGTATTTATCAACTTTTAAAATACCTTTTAGACTTTATTATAAGTAGCAAGAGGACTAACTAAAAATATAGTAAAAAAGTACTAAAAACCCCTAATAATCTTATAATATACTTAAAAGACAGGCGGTACGAATTAGCTATTAAAAGTAGACTAATAAATAGAGCTACTAAAGAGATTAATAATATAGCTTATCTTAAACTAAGGAAAAAGCTGCTATCCTAAATTTTTTAATCTAGCCTATATTAATAGTAAACAACGGGATTACCACTACTTTAAAATAGTAATATAATATAAGCTCCTAGTGGATAAAACCTACATTAGAAATATATCTAAATATATTATTAGTTAATTAACAGGACGTGCAGCGATAGTAAGAATTACGTATTTAGATTACTACCTAAAATACACTAAAGCTAACCTCTAAAAGTTATTAGACTATAACTTTTATAACTCTCTAGCGAAAGAAATCGCGTGTAACTACTTACTTATAATATATTATAGGAACTAAAAAGCTTCGTAATTTTAATTTTAACTTTAGTAACTACGCTATAAAGCTAAGGAGTATATTTTTTTTTTAAAAAAAAACTTATACCTTTAAAGCCCTTGCAATAACGTACGGGACTAAATAGTCATAATAAATATAAATAATAATTAGGACCTATAAAGGGTCTAAAAAAAGTTAATAAGATTAAAGAAAACCATTTTTAAAATAAATAATAATTACTAAAATTTTCTACTAAAACCGGAGCACTAGACAAGATAGATTAAGAACCTACTTAAGCTAACCATAAAAGATATTTAGCTAATAAAGCTAAGATAAAAGACACTAAGCGACAAATAAAGCTATAAGATACAGATTTAGTAACACCTAAAAATAAGCTATGTAGGTGTCGTGCAACGGAATAGAAATCCGTAAACAAAATAGTTCCTATTTTTATTATAGAGATACAGGACACCGCGTAAATTAGTATAAATTTTTACTTATAATAAAGCTAGCACAAGTTCGCGCTACTATACTTATTGGTAAAAAAATTTAAAAAAGAGTTTAATATAGATTCTGTTAATTTAAAAAACTAAATCTATTTAGTAATAGTCGCCACTAAAAGGTAGAAGTAGGAAAAGAGTAAAAAAATAAGTTTTAATAGCTTTTGAAAGCTATAGTTAGACATAATACTAATAATAATGCACTTGCTTATGAATTACATTATATTTATATTAATGATAATTGGTTTAAGTTATTTAACCTTTAGATTTATATTAAAATTTTTATAACAAAAGCCTACTTACAGCGTAAAAATCCACCCTTTCTATAAAAGGTTATTAGTATTAGAAGCATGTAACTCTTCGTACGTAAAATAGTCCAACTAAAAGTAAATATTAATTGCTATATAAACCTAATATATTTATATATCCTACCTAATATTAAGCTATACAATCTAATCCTTAGCCTAAGGTAAATAAAAAAGCATAGGGTTAAACTGGCCTTAGCGAAATTTTTTATTTACATTAAAAGTTTAAGTACTTATATTCTTGACTAAAAAGGTACAGAAATTATTAATAAAGCCTTAAAAGGTATTAGCTATAGCTTTCATAGCCTTATATTAGCGTAATTAACGCCTAGAAAATAGGGCTAAAGTATTTTTTATATTAATAAAAGATATATAGAAGGCATTAACTTGTAAGCTAAAGGTAAATTTATAAAAGTTACTACCTAAAGCTTTTAAGGACCTGTGTCGTATCTTTTATAAGGAACAAGCTGACAAGCTCCTCCTACACTATAGACCTAGAGTAGATGTTTCTATCCCTCTTGTGAAAAAAGATGGCAAGATCCTAGAGAACCTTTATAGCCTTCTATTCAATATCTCTCTCTAAAGAGTTACTCGTCCTTTCGAAAGAGCTTACTAAATACTTAAATAATAGTTTTATTTAAGTAAGTAAGTCTAGCACTGTCGTCTTAGTATTGTTTACTAAACATTTAATTAAAAGACTACGCTTTTATAGTAATTATTGAGTCCAAAACGCTATTTTAAAGACGGACTAGTACCTTTTACTATTAATTAGTAAAACCTTTTAGCTTCTTATAAAGGCTGAATTATTTAGTAAATTTAATATATTTTGAACCTTTTATAAGCTTTAACTAGTAAAAGGCGACGAATAGAACATAGTATTTAAAATTTAATTTAGTTTCTAGAAGTAGATAATAGTTCCTTTTAGCCTAGGTAACGTGCTAAGTATATACTAGTATTATATAGATAACGTTCTTATCTTCTCTAGTAGTAGTTAAAAAGACCATGAAGAGAAAGTACGTACTATAATTTAAAAGTTAAGATCTATAGGATTGCATTTAGATATTAAAAAATTTAAGATTTATATTAAAAAGACTAAGTACCCTAAACTTATTAAAAAAGTTAATTAAGACGTAAGCATAGACCTAGATAAGCCGAAATAATTTAAAAATAAAAGCTACTAACTTTAGTAAACAGAGTCTAGAACTTAATTAACTTTGCGAATTTTTATTAAAGATTTATATAAAACTTCTCTAGCATAGTAAGCCCCCTTATAAAGTTTACTAGGAAAGGAGTAGAATTTATTTAGGAATAAAAGTAGCAGCACGCATTAACTTTTTAAAAATAGTATTCTATATAGACTTTACGCTAGCCTACTTTAATTCTAAATAAAAATTTGTACTAAAAGTAAACACCTTTAGCTAGTTAACTAAAAAATACTTTTCCTAGTATAATAAGAATAAGATTCTACGTTTAGTAGCTTACTTCTAAGCGAAGAATAGCCTGGCAGAATATAACTACGTTATTTATAATAAAGAAATAGTTATAGTTATTAAATACATAAATAAATAAGATTATATATATTAAGTAGTAAAGTACCTTACAGTCTACAATATTTATAAGAATTTTAGGTATTTCGCTACTAAATCAAGGTTAGACGAACGACATATTTAGTACGTAAATATACTTAGCGATATTATTATAAGATTTATATATAAACTAGGGTTGGTAAACTCTAGTGCGAACGCCGTTTCCTAGAACGACTGAAATCTAATAAAGGATAATAAAGATAATAGATTAAAGTAAAGACACTTTACGCTTTTTTAAAAAATTACGAAAAAAATATTCAAAAGTCTTTTATCACCTAAATACCTACTACTATAAAGGAACATAACTATACTTAAATAAATAAAAACCTAGCACTTACTTTCCTAATACATTCTAAATTACCTACATTAACCCCCTAAGGTGGCAATAACCCTATTAAACAACGGAAACTAGACTTTAATACTATATAGTAAGTGGTAAAATATAATAAAGATAGCGTATATAGTGAAATAAAGGCATGTGTTAAGAACAGACTTAGGAAGTTTAAACTTAAATAGAAGTTATTTATTAGTATCTTAGAATATATTATAGTTAACTAAAGCTACCTATACTGTAAATTAAGATAATAGGTACTAAAATTAAAATTTTTATAAATAAAGCTAGTAGTGGTCGTGTATAGTTCTTTAGCTTTAAAGTATTTAAAATTAAAAAAATAACTATAAAATATTTGCTTAAGACTACTTCTTCCTAAGGATAACTAACTAAGTAAGCAGTATATTAAGAACTATAATACTTATAGACGAACTAAACTATAAAAAGCAGCAAAATAAGGCCTGCTAAAGCCTTTATTACTACCTAAATAAGGAGAAAAAAATATCATAATACATTTTATTATTGCCTTATCTAAGAGAAATAGCTGTATGAATACTATAATTATTATTAATAGCCTTAGTAAGGACACTAAGTTTATTAGTATTTTAAACTTTAATATACTTATAGTTACGATAGTATTTCTTTAACACTAGGTATTAGACAACTTTTTCCCCTTCTCTATTATATTAAATTGCAGGAGACAGTTCGTAAGCAAATTTTAAACTATACTCTATAAATAAGTAGGTATTTACCGAAGACTATCTATAATAAAGCACCTAAAAACAGACAAATAAACTCTATCCTTAAAGCCTACCTTTCGACATATTATAACTAGTAATAAGATAATTAGATAAAGAAGCTTCCTACAGCGTAAATAGCTATTAAAGGGCGAAAAGCTATATTAATAGGAATTAGCTAAATTTTCTTATCCTATAGCTAAAATATTAAACTAGTTAAAAACTTTAAAACATGAAGATTAGTATTAGAACTTAGAATTAACGTAAAGAAGGCCACGAATATAATAATAAAAAAGTGTAAAAAGGTTTTTAACTTCGCCTAAGTAAAAATAATAATAGCCTAATAAGAATAAAATCGCCTAGTAAACTGTTAATATAAAAATACTTTAATTTTAAAGGAAGGAGATAAGGTGTAGCTAAAGTATAAAAACTATATCTAAAACTAGCCTCTAATTAAGAAGCTTAACTAGAAGTAAGGAAAGTTTACTATAAAAAAAGTAATAAACTCTTTTGTAGCAGAACTAGATATCCCGCCAAATATGCACCTAAGGTTCTACGTAAATAAGCTGAAGCTAGTCTTATTAAACCCTCTTTTTAGCTAAATTACTAATAACACTTATCCCGAAGCAATTATAATAAAAGAAGAAAACGAAGAGTATAGTATATTTAATATATATAAAAAACGTTAGTTCTATAGAGGCAATAAAGTAGAATACCTAGTATAGTAACTACTCTTAAAGAACTTAGGAACCTTATAAGAACCTTAACTAAGCTACTACGTTATACTATTAAAAGATGTTTACTGAGCTATATTAAAATTATAATATAAAACTTTTAATAGGATTCTACTGTAATATCCTGTAAATTAGCTTCTATTTACGCCTAAAGGAGGCTCTACGATGACTGCCTTACTAAGGTAAAAAATTTAGTTATATAAAGGTATTTAAGATAAGTGTAGGAATAATATTAGTAAGGAATAAAGTTAAGTATTAGGTAAGGCTAAGAATTAGGCTAAGAAAAAGTATAAGTAATCTTATTTACTTAGAAAAGGAAGTTAAGAAGGAATTCTAAAAATATTATCGAAACGATTCTTAAAACTACTAAGGATAATAAGGGTACTAAATGGGTCTTATAATAATATAAGATAACCCTAACAAAAGAAGGGAGCTTTAAAAGTAAACTAAAGATAAGAAGGAGAGAGGAATTAGGCAAAAACGGTATTTTTAGCTATTAAAGAAAAAGTAAAACTTTCTTTAATAATATCTAGATTTTCTTCTCTACTATCTAATATATTGCTAAGGTTAAGAAAGCTATTACCCTCCTTATTTAAACACTATTTAATTATAATAGCCTAAAGCTACTATCGTAAGCCCTAGAAAGCTAAAGTAGGCATATTAGCACCCGCGAGGATATTATCTATTACTTAAAAACTATTTATTATAATACTCTTATCCACCACTATAAACTTGCTAGAGAGCTACACGATGTTAGTCTTAAAAGACAGCTTTAGTATTTAAAAGGAACTTATAAAAGGGCACTTACACTATTAATAAAATATTTAAAGCTAGCAGCATAAACTTAAAAACAAATTAAAAGGTTTTTTAACCACGATAGCGATGCGCTCTAAGAGCTAAATATTCTTAAAAAAAAGTAACAAGGCTTAAAGTAATAGTAGTCTTACTTTTAAAGGAGATATAGTAATTAATAATAGTAATCTTACAAGTAGAATAAAACGCGTTATAGTTAGTAAGAAAGGTTTCTTACTCTTAACTACTTTTTAAAATCTTATTTATAAGATAGTTTATACTAATAATTATAACATTAGCAAACTCTTCACGCCTAACTTTATTAAGGATAGGCTAAATTTAGATAGGAGAAGAAGTTAGTAGAGTACGCCTTAAAGTTATCTAGAATAAGTTAGACTAAAGTATACTTATCTAGTATAGTACTCCTCGCAGGACACTGTCTTGCACGCTAGTATCTACTAATAGACATATTTATAAGTAATATAATTAATATAGTAGCGCTTAATTATTGTGCGTAGTAAAATTAGGCCTTAAAAGCTAAGCTTGTTACATTAGTAAGTGCGCACACCTAGGCTAATAAAAAACTAAAAAAGAAGTTAAAAAAGTAAGTAGATAAGTTAAAAGATAAAATAAAGTAAAAAAGGTATAAACAAGGATCTAAAACTTACTTCGCGAGCTTTAAAAGGACTTCACTTCTTAATAAGCTAGCTAAGGAGGATTATGTTAGTATTAAAAATAGTAATTTTATTTTCAAATAGCTTAGTTATTTTAAATTAGTAGTTAAGTAATTATAATAGGGATAAGACTTCCTTAATTTTATGATTAAAATTAATAGTAGGTCTTTAACGCCTAAGAGTTCTTTTTATGTAAGTATTACGCGAAAGGCCAGCTATTTTATTAAAATAAAAATAGGAATTAGATTATAAAGTTAGAAAAAACTAGGCTAAAAGCCAGATGTTATAGTGCCGTAAAGTTAAGATAAAGAAGAAAAAGTATTAAAAAGTACGGTTTAGAAGCTAACTAAGAAGTAATTTTATAAATATAATAATAAGTAAACACACTAGCGTGAATACATTGCTATAGTAACTACTTATAGCAAGAATATAAAATTAGACACCCAAGAACGGAACTAGTAAGAGGTTTATAATAGTAAGAAAATTATAAGTAGATAATAAAATAATCGCGAAGCTATATAGTAAGATAAGACGTAAAGAATTTTCTTTACTCTAATAGAGGGACGTACAGTATATAATAGGCTACCCCTAGTTATTATCTTAGATGCTTAACCCTTAGTTATGCAAACCCTAGATATATATAAGTTCAATGCCTAAAGCTTAACTTTAGACTTTTTATTTAAATTATAAGTATTCTACTAGCACCTTTGGCTTCTTAAGCACCTAGCCCCTTATATTAAGGTCTCTTAATAACGTAAAAAAGTTTAGAAAAGAACATTATTACGTAATAGTAATTTCCTATATCCTAATACTACTCATATTTAAGGCGTAGCTTTTTTTTAATATACTAGGTTATAAAGGCATATTACTTAATTAGAAATTAGGAATAATTTATTAAGTTTTTAATATTATTTTACTTCTTAGCTATATATCTAGTGTGCTTAATGTAGGGAATATTATTATAAATATAGTTTTATATAGCCTTAGTGTAAAGATCTGTAAGGGTCCTTATTTTATAAATATAAGTCTTAATATAGTAAAATAGTTTAAAAAGTTATAAAAGGTGACGTAGGGCGCTAAAATACAACTATTAAAGCTAATTAGTTATTATTAGTCTTAGTTTAGTGCAAGTATGTGTAATTAACCTACTACTGTAGTAAAAATATATAAGATAAGTTTAAAACAATATATAGGGTATATAATAAGTCGCGCGTACGTAAATAACACCCTAAAGTCTATAATGGATTAGTTAAGTCAATATATAAATAAGGGTATAGGTCTAGGCATTACTAAAATATAAAATAGAGTGTACTAAAAGGGAAGCTTTTATGCTAAAAAGCTATTAAGGTTTTCTAAATACGACCTTTTAAGTAAGACTTTCTAAGTAACGCGCTAGCCTAGTATTTTATTTTAAATTAAAAATTAGTTATAATGGTAACTATATAGTATACATGCCTTACTATCACGTCCTCTATTATGTAGCTGAGTATCACCGTGCCGTATATCCACAGTTTGGGTCGCTCTACGCCATTTTGGCCCATTATGGCCCTCTGTGCGCCCTCGGGGCGAGGTCAGATATAGAAGGGGGATAATTTCACACTATAGGTATATATAACTAACTAAGGGTCTAACTTGGCAGGATTAGGTAACTCTAGGTATATAGCCATCGCTACTTAAGTAAAAGCTTGGTAATAATTCGCTTCTTCTTTTATATACTAAATATAACCCCTTAAGTCTCTATCTTGTTACTATACTCCCTGCCCTATCTGTTTTCTTACATTTTACGTTAGTATTTATTAATTTCTAAGGGTGTTATTAAGCCTATTTAAGGCTTTAACTTGGTAGCAGCTATTAGAGTATTATAGCAGATATCTTTCTTATTAGCTAGTTAGCTAATCTTCTCTACGTATATAGCTTAAAAGAGTTGGATTATTTAGTAATGTTAGTCCTTAATAATCTTTACGCTAAAGGAACTACTAAAAGAAATTTCTTTTTAGTAAAGGTATACTTCTCTTATAGGCGCTTAATTATTTACTAGGCCTCTTACTTTTTCTACCTATAATAATCTAATATAATATCGTCTACGTAGAAGAAGATAATAATTTTATTTTTAAGAAGGTAATATAGTACGTAAGGCATAGTTTAAAAGCTAAAAGCTTTAAGTATTATAGTAAATTCTTTCTGCTAAAGAATTAGCGAGATCTGTAGACTATATAGAGCATTATTAACTTAGAGGATTGTCCTAGGTTTTCGATAGCTATAGGGCATTCTTATATATACTTTTTAATCTATTATTGCATAGACAAAGGCGTTCGTGACGTCGTATTATGTAAGCTCTAAGTAGTAGTGAGTTACAATTACTATTAGCATTTAGAATAACTGGCTGGCGAGTGTAGCTGCGTAATTGTCCTATAAGGCAATATTCTATTATTAGTCGCCTTAGGTAACTAGTCGCGCCTTGTACTTTAGGGAGTAATAGTGCTTATTAAGTTTATAAGTATATACTTATATATAGTTAAGGATCTATTATCCTGTTAGTTTAATATTCCTTACTAGAACCTTTAATTATAACTTTATTTATTAATAGCTTATAAGATAGGTCTATTTTACTTTTTTAAATTCTTTACTTATTAGGTAGTCCTTAAGCTTAGTACAGCACGTTAATAAAAGTAAAAGTTAACTTTAATAGGGCTTTACGCTTTTAGTAAGTAATCTTATTATCTTTATCTTATTAAAAATACCCTTTTTATAGATCTTAACATGACTAGCTTAGATTCCCGCTATAGAAGCTATTGCCTAAATAATAATCTTAAATAACCTATATTATATTACTTTAGATTAGTTTCTGACTATTAACTAAGTAAGTCATACTACGGATAGTAGTATAGATATAGAAGTTAAGTAATTATCTTTAATTTTCCCTCCGTAATAGTAGCTTAGTGGGTCTACGTTGTCTTAATAGTCTAATAAGTCCTTAACAGTATTATTTTTATAAGAGGACTTTATTTCTAATTACTAAGTAGAAGTTAGTAGTTTAATAGATTCTATATGCGTGGCTATTTCTTCTGGCGTTTTATATATAAATTTATCTATTAGGGTTTTAGTCTTCCTATTAAATATAGACTATTTAGTAAAGATAATGTCTCGGATGCTTATTACCTTCGCAAGCATTAGTATCTAAATATAATAAATATTTAAGGATTAGTATCTAATAAAATAATTAACTTAAGCTTTTAAATTAAGACGTTATAAAAGTAATTTACCTTAGTAAGTATTATATATTATCGCACGGACTTTACAACTATACGACTTTAGGTAGGCAAGATTAGGTTTTTATAGTATAATTATAATCCTATTACTAAATCCGAATCGTATAAAAAATATCTTATATATTATTTTTTAGTTATTCGCGTAATTTAGCGTTTAGTTATAGAGGTATACTATAGCCTTTATAACTTTAGACTATAGTTTCTAAAATAGGTTTACGTTAAGCTAAATTACGGACGATTTCTCTTTATTTATACCCCCTAAGTATTTAGCACCTCTATTTTGAAATTAAGTATTTAGGGCTAAGGGCTTAATAATAATTCCTTAGGTTACTAATTAATATTCTACTTCTAGTTTTACTATAGTAATTGTATATTCAGCAATACTCGTAAAAGAGTCTCGCACACCCTTAGCATTCTTTAACACGGATGACAAGATCGCCCTGCGATTCTACCTCGGCTCTAGTTTTCTCTTGATGTCTTTCTTGGTATATTTTATGTTAAGCGGCGGGATTCATTGACTGACGGAACATAAAGCATATACCACCTCTTCGGGGCGCACTCTGCGACTGTAGCCTGAAACTAGACTACCTTGGCATAATCCTCAATGTATCTGCGACATGCCTAACAAGCTCGTGGTTCGGCTTTAAGCACGATTGCCACGTTGCTACCACGTATATCAGCCTTACACTGGGACTCTCTGTAATCATAGTGTTTCTCTTTTTGAAACCCGGTGCAGACGGTGCATCCGCTGCAGTCTGGAGGTAAGACACCTCTTACAAACATACAGACGCAGGGCTGATATTCTTTAGATCGCTAGTTATTGCCGACTTAATGGCGACCGAATACACTCCTCTCATCCACGCGTACATTCTTCGCGGAGCGGAGGCATTGGAGTACTTCCCCTGGCGGGCTGCAGCCAAGATGGTGTCAGTGGACATCATCGGAGTCTTATTTTATATCACTAGATTTCCTGAGAGTCGTTTTCCGGATACGTTTGACATCTGGATAAGTTCTGTATTCGGTTAGGTTCGAGTTATTGCTGATTACAATTGCAGGGCGCCGGCCATCAGATATTTCATGCCTCGGTAATTATAGGTCGCGTTATCTACCTGCGTGGTTTGAGAGAGTTGACCTAACGAACATTGGGGCTGGACTACAAAAGCAACAACAAGATGGACCGTAAGATGCATATTAATTAAGACCATCAATTAGACGTGAAAGATAGGGATCACCGATTAAATTAGATTAAGGTGGTAAGAAAACGCTCTCTGATGAGAACCTCAGTACCTATCCTTGCGGGGCGCCGTAAGGCTGACCGCAAGGCGACAAAACCAAATGCATACACTCCACTCTTCTCACCGCTCCATCACACTTATACTTATCAAGTACTGTCATTGTCCCGCATATCCTATCATTGTACAATTTATCCTCCGACGTCTGCTATAATTGACGCGACGAGATCCTTGGTTCGCGTGGCCCGCGCTCAACAATCAACAACAACGGTTCTCAACCGAACAATCAGCTGACCTCGCAGTTCCACATGCTTGCTATGATTAGTGAATCTGTTTCGTACGATCGAGACGCAGCTACTGATGGTTTGATGCATCAAGTGTATCTTTGTCGAACCCCAAGCTGACCAATACACTGAGTTAATCGACTCGTTAAAGCTCCGAACTTATGTTTCGATGAACATATGAGTTGACCACTAGCTCGCAGCTGGAAACAAGACTGCCTTAGCGGTACGACCCACAGTGGAGCTCTGCTCTAAACGCGTTCATCAGCAATCCAACACGGCGCAGTTCGCATCCCAAAACTTCGGTTGAGAAGGGGAACTAGAAACAAGGTTCACAGTTGACCTGGAATGACAGGAAGACGCCATTTGTTATGATACATGCTTATTGGCATGGTTGGACCGCTCTCCAACCATTTTTTGTGTTTGCACGCCCGCGCAGGCTTCAATACCCAGCTCACCAGCATCAATCATGATTCTGGACTGCAAGAATTAAAAATATATGAGCATTTCAGATTCAGCCTTAGGATAGCATATGTGCTAGGGTTTCCCTCGTTCATGAGTTGTTCTGGGACAGGATCCCAATCATGCCGTCACAGTACTCGTAGACTGCGCAATACCACGCCCAAGCACCTTACTTGGCCAACTGCAGTCCCTTCAACGACACGCTGACCCTGACAGTTGCGCCATTGCCCACGTCGTAATCGCCCGCGACACCTGCATCCTGCCCATTCAGGACATCCTCAAATGGAATCTCGACAGCGCCTGTCTCGCTCTCCTTGTTCAGCAGTGAGATCTTGAAGCTCGCAGCGCTGTTGATCATACCCATCGTGATCGGTATCCTAAAAGCCTGGTCGAAGGACGGGTTGAAGATATCTGTGCCAGGCGAGTATGTCTTGATCGCAGTGCGGAACTCCTTCGCACCCCACTTCACCTTGACGCTAGGGCTGAGTTCATCACGGTTACCCTGTAGACCTCCGGCGCTGGCAACGAGCACTGTAGCTAAGCCCGAGAGCTGTCCTTCACCTTGGCTCTCCGATGCGGTGAGAGCTGCGGGCTCGCTGACGAGGTGGAAGAATTTGGCATGAACCGTTACGTGCGCGCCGGTCTTCTCACCCTTGTGGCTCAAGGCGATTTCCTTACTTCCGCCGTCGAGCAAGATGTCCTTGATGGAGATGGATCCAAATCCTATGTCGTCATCGGCATCAAGGTCATCGTCCTGAACATCGAGCGTGATATCCTGATCGAAGTCTGCCACGAGGAAGTCGTGCGTCTCGTTCCACTCGGGGTCGTGGTCGTTCTTCTTTGTAGACGTCCGCCACTCTTCTTCTGCGCCGACGTTCACCTTGCAATAGCAGTCAGGCACGTCCTTGACAATCTTTTGCAAGAGTCGCTTTGCGCCCTTCTTCTTTGGGCCCGCGATGCCGATTGCTCGCTCGATGGTCAACCGCACAACGCCAAGGTGTGGCTGATATGTCTTGAACCAGTCACTGGAGTTGTCAAGCTTGACGAGGAAGCGGTTCGGTAGGACGGCCATTCCACCGACGACCCCTAGGATGGTCTTGCGGATAGTGCCTGAAACGACTCCCAGGTCAGCGATATTTGCCGCATCGGTGAAGTCAAGATCAATCTTTGGAGGGTTGATGAATGCAACCTGTGCAGCGCCGATCTGTTTGACTGGTTAGCCTGCACACACATACATGCGTCTCGGCTGCGTTCACTTACACAAGGAATGACATTTGTCAAAGGAGCTAGCAGAACAGAGAGTCTGCCTTTGACATGCACACGTTCGATACCCTATGCTCAAGTTAGCGATGTCGGGAAGGCTTAAATTTCCTCACGTACAATTTTCGGTACCATGCTGCCGTCTAACTCAATGTCACTCTTGCTCTCCCATATTACATCCATCTCCAGTTGGATGCCCCCAGACGAAGTCTTGTGTGTGTCGACTTCGGAAAAACGCATAGGCACATTGCCCAAATCGATCTTGACGAATCGCAGGTTTGCCAGGGGACCGGGGAGCGTTGACGCTAGAATGGGCTCGACGATGTTCTTGGCCATATTGCAGCCCGCGACGTTGATATTGGGCCACAGCTGAGCGACGAGGTCGTTGAGGAAGCCTTTCAGCATTGTCAGCCGCTAATCGTGAGCTTGCATCGATCATACTTGTTCTTACCTGCTGGTTCAGTGCCGCCAGACGCGGTCAGCATATCGGCAAGAGGTCCCATATTGTTCATGGTGTCAGAATCTAGGGTGTTGGCTTGAGTATTTAGAGTGTTGGTGGAGAAGCAGAGTCCTATGATGTGGTAGCTGCGCCTTTATCATTATGTCAGACCTTTCAATCCACGGTGGGGGATTTGTCTGGAAAACACTAACCAATCTCAAACAGGTTGATGGTTGTGGTGGTGGAAAGAGAGCTGAATCGTGGTATCAATCTGATTCCAAGCAAGGGTTCTTATGCTACCGCCGCGTATGAATGCGAGTGGCTAATGAATTGAATATAAACCTGAACCGTGGGCGCTTAGGATATCGATCATAGGGTTGAGGAGTGAGCTTGGAACACGAGGCGAGCTTCGCAAACAAGAGAGAACGCGTTGTTTGCATCCATGACGTTCGAGGCTTCCCGTAACGTCACCGCATGGGGTGTCAAACAGGGTCTAGCGGGGTTCAGCGGGGCCTTTGGCCACTGAGACGTGCTCCTGCAGCCAAGATTGCCGCTAATGCACAGCTCGTTCGTACTCGCTTAATTACATGCCCTTGGCGTGAGGACAATTGTTTCAAGAACTCCCTCTTCAATCTGGGATCCGCTTCACGAGCGGTGTGTTGTCGTCACAGATTGGAACGAGTCGGTAATATAACAGTGCATCGATGATGGTTCTCATGAGTTTCTTGTGGCCCTGCACTGTACTTCAATCGACCAGTTGCGCCACGAACTGGGGTCGACATCACGCCAGGCACGTCAGTCGCGGGGAGGGGCAGCGCCTTTTCCTATTGGCCATGTGCATCTCAAGGTGCGCTCCTAAGCCTCTGCCCAGTTGAAAATGCCCCCGCAATATTCCAGATCAGAAGGTCGGGTAACGTTCAACTCTTCGTTCCCTTCTATTAACCCGTGGAATTGTGGTAATACTCCTTGGAGACGAGCCAAAATGCAGGCTCCTTTCGTTGCGTAAACCAGCCGAATCTTTCTTCCATTTCTGTCTCGTCCACTTCCTCTAACCATTCCCGGTTTGCGTTCATGATATTGCCGAGCAACTCAGGGTCCTGCACGCCAATGATGAGTTGTTTCAGATCATCTCGCTCGATGCCCATTCTCTTCAACATCAAGGTCGCATTGCCATCCTTGATAATTTTCTTAAGCATCCAATCTGGAGGGCCATCGGCGAACAGAACGAAACGCTTTATCCAGGGGAGATACATGTTTATGGCAGATGCCTCAACCACATAGGTTGAAGAGGTTTCGTCGTAGATATCGTCTGCCCAGGAGAACAATTTGATTGGAGCAGCGCTAAACCATGTGTTCTCTCCATAGAACACGGCAGCGGCTTCGTCGTGGATTTGCTTATTCGTCCTCAGGATGGCATGGTACGGTGTTGTTCCAGCTTCGTATCGGTACGCTCTCCGCAGGTGGACCACGAGTGGATGGGTGTCAAGAAGCAGTTCGCGGTAAACCATGTCTCGTATTTCTCGCGGGAGCTCCAGGAAAGGCAATTGGCCAGGATTAAAAGGCTCTGCACTGTTTTGGATAGGAGCGTAGGCTTGAGTAGATCGAGACCTGGAGAGCCACCGGCGCATTTTGTGGACAAATTTGGGCGCATTCCTGGCTTCCATGGCGTGTTGCTGACGATCTCCCTACGCGATGATGGTGGCTTTGAACGGGCAAGAATAGTTTACATGCAAGCTGTTAGCCTAGTTTCTTAGGGAGATGAGACGATTCTGCAGGCGTGAGGTCTATTGCAGACGTATAATCCGTCGTTGGGAAGCGTGAGAGGCGTGGCTGTCAGCTTCGAAGTTCAGGTGGAATCCTTCCGCTGTTTAGCCGGCCAATCACACACATTCATCACATGCTGATAGCGTGCTATCACATCATCGCTTAGCATCTCCCATTTCCCACCAAAAACACGAATCGTGGAAGACCGTCAAGAACAAAAATCATTTAAGAAAGACCACTGTTATAATGCACTTCGCTCAGCCTCTTGCGACGTCCTCCGCCATCGACACTCGCCATGGCACACCACGAACACCCCAAGACCCTCCCTGAGCAGGCATTGCCAGCTAGTGACTATGATGAAGACTTTCAGCGCATCGACCCCGAGTCCGGTGTGAAGCGAGGCCTCAAGACTCGACATCTCAGCATGATGGCTTTAGCTGGCATCATCGGACCGGGCCTACTTGTTGGATCGGGCGGCGCGTTGGCCAACGGAGGACCCGCCTCCTTGATCATCGGTTTTGGAATTATCGGCTTCATTGCATTCTCCATCATGCAGTCTCTAGGAGAGCTCTCCACCTTGTATCCTACTGGAGGTGCCTTCACCAAGCTATCCGACCGTTTCGTCGATAAGGCCTTCGGCGTGGCGGTGGGATGGAACTACTGGCTCATCTGGGGATGCGTCCTCGCAAACGAATACAATGTCGTATCCTCGATCCTCGTATTTTGGTCCGATATGGTACCTCTCTGGGGTTACTTCCTGATTTTCTGGTTCTTTTTCCTAGGTTTCCAGATGCTTGGTGTGGAGAGCTTTGGTGAAGCTGAGTTCTGGCTCGCGTTGATCAAGCTTGGGGGGCTCTGCGCCTACTTCATATTTGCCATCGTATATGCCAGTGGGGGACTGATCGGCCAGAAAGAGACGCTGGGTTTTAGATACTGGCACGATCCGGGAGCATTTGTATCTTGTTTCCGCGGCGTGGCTAGCGTTTTCGTCTTCTGCTCCACGTTCTATGCGGGAGTTGAAAGTGTCGCAGTGGCGGCGACCGAAACGAAGAACCCTGGTGTTGCTGTCCCGTTGGCGATTCGGCAGGTTTTCTGGCGCATCATCTTCATCTACATGGGCTCCGCATTCTTCTTCGGTCTCACATGTCCCGCCAACGCCGAAGGACTGGTCAACGGAGCCAGCCGCGCTCTTAAGAGCCCGATGACAATCGCAATCCAGAACGCCGGCTGGGAAGGAGGAGTACACCTAATTAACGCCTTCATATTCATCACTGTGCTTTCCGCGGCGAACAGCTCCATCTACATCGGTTCCCGTACGCTTCTGTTCATGGCGCAGGATGGAAAAGCTCCACGTGTTCTTGGATACACCAACAGCCGTGGCGTACCCGTCTATGCTATAATTCTCACGAACCTCTTCGGCGCCTTGAGTTTGATGAATATCTCCACAGGCGGTGGAGAAGCGTACTCATACATTGTCAATTTGTCCGGGGTGTCTACATTCTTGGTTTGGGGTGCTATCTCTTTCACGCACATTCGTTTCCGCCAGGCCTGGTCTGCCCAAGGTCGCTATCCAGAGGAGCTGCAATTCAAGTCGTTGTGGTACCCTTGGAACGCGTATTTCGGGCTCTTCGCAAACATCTTCCTGGCATTGGTGCAAGGGTGGACCACACTCAGCCCATTCGATGCTGGGACATTTGTCGATGCCTACATCCTGCTGCCTTTGTTTTTCATAATATGGTTTTGGTATAAGATCTTCTTTAAGACGAGCTTCCACAGGATTGAAGAGATTGATTTGGATTCAGGACGAAGAAGGGATTTGGAGACACGCGAGGTCCTCGTCGAGCCAAACGAGGAACTGAGGCACGGCAAAGTGCCCCTGTGGAGGAGACTGTGGCGGGACTTTTGAGTGACATCCTAGTCTATGAGTGAGCGTCATTGTCCGTAACGTTGGCTGTGCTAGTAGATTAGCGAACGGAGTGTAACTCAATCTTACTACATTTGAGCCTGCCCAGATGCCCCGGCGTTTCCATGCGGATCCCAGGAAGTACCCGCAGTTCCGGTTCGTACATCCGTTTCATTCGCACGCATCGCAGTCGTCCGATCACCAAAACATGCAGCCAATCATGTTCTTTCGAAGTCATTCACCGTATGAGACCCACAAGCACTTTCCCTTTTCGGGTTAATTCTGTCCATCTATCACAGTCGCATAGCGGAATGACACCGCTACCTCCTCGGTACCTTCTACGCGCAAGTTGTCTCGACCAGTCACCGAGGTAGACCTTTAGGCTCTTTGCCCATAACAATTGCGCTGCCATTTATCTTATGCGGGTCACTTATCGTCCGCGGAACGAAAGTTAGTTAGAAACCTTGGAAGCAAGTCAAAGTAGAATATTAGTATCGACGCGATCACTTGAGCTCAACTTATAGGAGCCTTCCAGCTTGTTCTGTCCAATGGATAGGCGATGGTATCAGCTGAGTACCCTGGGTCGGAAGAAAGCAGTGCATCACTTCAATTGCCGCACTGTTCAGCAGAAGACGCAAGGGCCGGAAACGCCGATCTTCCGCAGAGCCCTATAGCCTTTGTGTTCCTTCCAGTCTACCGTCACGCTCCCCGTTACGGGAGGCCTGAACATGGTCCTTCTACAAGGAACCCCTCGATGACGTTGAGCATCACGAGGTCTTCTGGCCCGAATGTGAGAGCCCTTTAAGCGTCTGTTGACCGTTATCATCGACTTACCCTTCGTCTCCACAGCTTTATCGAACTCACTCCATTAGCGTATATGTGGGCGGTTCGATTCACACCAAGTCCTGAATCGCGTACTCACTAGAAGGCATTGCCGGAGTAGTCGCCGCAGCTGCGGCTCCCAATTACCCAGTCCAAGAGTTAGTAGCGCGCCTCGGTATTCTCTACGGTTATGTGGCTACTATTATTTTATGATGCCTTCCCGGCGTACGGCAAGGGTGAATATACCGCACAGCCTTCCATTTGAGGGGTCGCTCAATTTCCGTTCAAGTACCATAGGTAAATATACGCGCAGCAGATGCTGTTGCGTTATCAACAATAGCCAACTTGCATACTGTCGCCGAGGGCTTGCATCTTTTGCATCTTGCGTTGGTTATTGCGGGAGTGCTGTCGCTGTTTCTCAGGTTCTACTCGCGGGCGTTTATTATCAGGCGATGGGGGCTCGATGATACGCTGGCTGTCGCAACATTGGTATGAGAAGTGCGATACAAGGATTGGCTGAGCTGACTGTCACTAAAGGTTCTCTATGTCGCGCTACAAGCTGCACATTAGCTTCTGCTGAATGCAGGATGTGGGAAGTAAGTATATGTCTATCATGTCGCAATGAGCCTCACAAGTTAATTCAATACTTCAGAGATGGCCCAAACAACTGTAGTCCACGAACAAACTTTAGTCTTCCAAAAGTAAAGTGCTCTCCAGTCAAAACAAGACCTTCGCTGACCATTGCAAGATCATGTTAGCTGTTCAAATGCTTTACGCTTTGATACATTTCACGATCAAGTCGGGATTCCTGGCGTTCTATGTCCAACTATCGCTAGCAGACACTTTCCGTACAATGGAATAGGTGGGAGCAGCTCTCAATACAGCAGTATTCGTCACGAACGAGTCAGTAACGACTTCGATACATTCTCTTCGAGCCAATTCACTGACCTTCCACAGGCTGCTGATCATACTCCGCTGCGAGCCACCAAAGGAAGTCTTTTCGCCAGGATCCGCACGAGAAGCGAAATGCATACCCGCAGCTGTAACTTTCTGGTTTCCTGTCGTCCTCGCACGTTCCACTCACCCCTCTCTCCTTCTCGATTCCTCTAACCACGACACACTGCAGAACGTCATCGTGGACCGCTATATCCTCATCCTCCCCATCCCCGTCATCTGGACCCTCCGCATGCCCTCCCGCAGCCGCCTCGCCATCTTCGCCATCTTCTCCTCCGGCTTCACCGCGATCCTCGCATTCGCCTTCTGGGTCTTCGCCTGGGGCAAAATGCGTGACCGGCAAACCTCGCCCGCGATGGCCATCAACACCATAATCTCCTCCGTCGAGTTTTTCTTCACAATCATGGTACCGTGTCTGTGCGCGTGCCGAGCCACTTCGTGTGACAAGCCACCTAACACTATAATAGCTTGTGCAAGAATAAGGCTAAAATACTAATTATAATTAATTTTAATATAAAATTTTTTAGTAAAGTACTATATTAATTTTTAAAATTAATTTACACTATTTATATTTATTAAGAAACTTAACGTTATAGCCCTAACGTATTAATTTAGTTAGGGTGGTAGATGCGCCCTCTAAGGCCTCCCTAATATCTAGAGTATTAACACCACATTTCTAACGCTTTCTGCTCTATAGAGATAGCTAAGAAGCTGTTTTCTTATTCCTTTAGGGTGGCTGTAGAGCTTTTTCTACGTCACGGACAGACTTCTGGGCAGCGCGCTAAGCTGCCTTTTTAGCTCTCTCCTTCTCCTTTACCTTCTTAGCTGCCTCTCGCGCAGCACGCTTTTCATGCTATATTTTCTTTTTATATAGCTTAGCTACCTTCTTTAGCTTTGCTACCTTTACTTTTTAAAGCTACTATTACTTATCTTTTTACTTTTTAATAAAATAATAAATATTTACCTTCCTTATCTTTATTAGTAACTAAAGTATAAGGGCCTAGGTACTCAAGGAGCCAAAGGTACTAGAAGAATACATATAAATTTAATAGAGAGTTTAAAGTTAAGCTTTAAGTATTAAACTTATCTATTAAGGGTTTATATAACTAAGGGTTAAGAATCTAAGGTAATAACTAAGTATAATTTATTATATACCTCTCTTCCCTCTATTAGGGGTAAAGAAAAATTTCTACGTTTTATTTTACTATATAGCTTTGTAATTATTTTATTATGTACTTATAATTCTCTTACTATTATAAACTTTTTACTAGTTTTATTCTTACGTCTCTAATTTTATATTCTTGCTATAAGTAGTTACTATAGTAGTGTGTTCGCGCTAGTGCGTTTACTTATTATTATATATATAAAATTACTTCTTGCCTAGATTTTAAACCGTACTCTTCTATACTTTTTTTTTCTTATCTTAACTTTATGCGCTATAACGTCTTACTTTTAGTCTAGTCTTTTTTAACTTTATAATACAATTTCTCTTTTTATTTTCATAAAATAGTTAGCCCTTTGCGTAATAGTTACGTAATAAGGACTCTTCAGCGTTAAAAACGTGCTATTATTTTTAATAATAAAATAAAGAAAGTCTTATCCCTATTATAATTACTTAACTACTAATTTAAAAAGACTAAGCTTTTTAAAAATAAAGCTATTATTTCTAATGCTAGCATAATTTTCTTTAATTAGCTTACTAAAAGGTATAGTGCTTTTAAAGCTTATAAAATAAGTTCTAAACCTTTTTTTACGCTTTTTTTTACTTCCTCTTACCTTCTAACTTACTATTTTAAAATTTTAACCTCCTTCCGAGTTCTTTATTACCCTAGGTGTGCGCACTCGCTAACTTAATAAGCTTAGCTTTTAGAGCCTAATCTTACTACGCGTAATAATTAAGCGCTAATATATTAACTATATTACTTATAAATTCGTCTATTAGTAGGTACTACCAGGCAAGATAGTGTCCTATAAGAAGTGCTATACTTATAAGCTTACTAGATACGCTAGATAAGTATACTTTAGTCTAACTTATTCAAGATAACTTTAAGGTGTATTTTACTAACTTCTTCTCCTACCTAGATTTAGTCTACTCTTAACAAAGTTAGCCGCGAAGAGTTTGCTAATATTATAGTTATTAGTATAAGTTATCTTATAAATAAGTGTTTAAAAAGTAGCTAGGAGTAAAAAACCTTTTTTACTAATTTTAACACGTTCTATTCTACTTATAAGGTTATTATTATTAATTACCATACCTCCTTTAACAGTAAGACTATTACTACTTTAGGTTTTATTACTTTTTCTTTTAACACTATTTAGCTCTTAGAGCGTATTACTATTATAGTTAAAAAGACTTTTAACCTTCTTTAAGTTTATACTACTAATTTTAAAGCATTTTATTAAGAGTATAAAAACCTTTTTATTAGTTCCTTTTAAATACTAAAGCTATTTTTTAAAGCTAATATTATATATCTCTTTAGTAAGTTCGTGGTAGTAGATAAGGACATTATAATAGAAAGTCTCTAAGTAGTAAATAATATCCTCGCGGGAGCTAATATGCTTACTTAAGTCTACTAAGGCTTACGCTAGTAGCTTTAAGCTATTATAATTAAAAAGTGCTTAAGTAAGGAGGATAATAGCTTCCTTAACCCTAGTAGTATATTAAAGGGCGGAGAAGAAGATCTAAATATTATTAAAAAAGGTTTTACTATTTCTTTAGTAACTAAAGATATCTTTTTACCTAGTTCTTTTCTTTTTCTTACTTATTTTACTTCTAAGGCTCCCTTCTTTTATAAGAGTTATCTTTTATTATTATAAGAATTATTTAATTCTCTTATTTTTCTTAGTAGTTTTAAAAGTTTTTTAAGTTACTTTTTTAAGATTCCTTCTTAACTTTTTTCTTTAATACTTAATTTTATCTCTTAATGATGTTATTCCTGTCGTTATTTTAAATACCTTTATCTACTTAGGTTCTTTAACTTAGTAAAACGGGCATCGTAGGGCCTCCATTAGGCCTTAATAAAAGCTAATTTAAGGGATATTGCGATAGAACCCTATTAAAACTTTTCTATTATAATTTTAATATAGTTTTGTAAACTTCTCTTCATAGTCTAACGCAATAGCTTAGTTAAGATTTTTAAAAAAAAAATTTAAGTTTTTTAGACGAAGTTTTTTTTACTGTACTAGGTATTTTACTTTCTTACCTTTACAGAACTAGCGTTTTTTATATATATTAATATGTCTGATTACATAGCCCTTTGCACACGCAAAGGTAGCTGGCGCAACCCTACACAAAGAAACTCTGTCAGCAATCCGGTTCATCCGCACGATTCTGGGCGGGACAAAGGGCGACTCTCCTTACTTAATAAAAATTGATTAGCGTCTTATCGCAAGACGTAAAGATAAAAGAGCCTTATATTCTTATATAAACAAAACACACGAAGAATTAATTATTATTTTATCTTATTAAAAAACTCTTTAATTTAATAATTAAGAGTTTTACTACCTCTACTATTACTGCATTAATGAAGATAGTTATAATAGCGTTATTAACGCTTTAAAGACCTCATAGTTATCCTAAATAATTACAGAAACTATACGCCGTAGTTAAAATAGCTTAAAATAAGATACTAATTCCTAAAGGTCTAGAATATTATAGACCCAGCGCTAATAGATACACTATAATAGAAACCCGCAATACTAGTACTGCCACTAATAAGTAACTACTAACTAAGCGTCGTCTACGTAACCGCGAACCTAAATAACGTGCTAATATTACTATCCTATCTATTAATAGTAGGTGCGAAAGCATATAGAGATAATAGCGACTATTATAAAGAATAGCTCGAGATCTATAAGATTACAGACTAAGACTACTAAGAACAAAAGGTAGATCTTGATAATGTAGTTACCTTTCTTTTATTTATAATTTCTATATACTTATAGAGTAACTGCTACATCCCTAGAGGTATAATAAAGCAATAGATTAATAACTTTATAATTATAGTTAGGATTAACTATTAAGACGAATATTAGCAAGCAAGGGCAAGATACTAAAAAGCTTTCAAGCTAATAAGAATAGCTAGATTATAGGCTATATAGCTATTTAAGCGTAATTATATAGTTATAGTAGCAGAGACTAATTAGGTTTTAAAGCTTTAAAGGACAAACTTAGTTAAAGAAGACTTTATAAAGGTAGTTATCTATATTACACCTATATAAGTAATAACCTTCTAGCAACATGGAAGTAAAGATATAGCTATCTTATAAAAGTATATAACAAAACTCTTTTAAGACTATATAATCCTATAGCACCTGATAAAAGGCAAATAAAAGGGTGCTTTTACTACTATAGGTTTATCTTTTTCTAATAGTAGTAAATCTATCTAGGCTATAGACAGGGACGTCTCTCTTACAGATAAAGTGGTATTATTTAAAAGTTAGGGAAGATCTTAGAATTATAAATAATAAAATAATAGTTAATATACTAAATCTAAATAGTTGCCTTATAGTTTTAAAATAATAGTAGTTAGTAGTATTTATTGCCCTACTTATAAACTACGCTATAGTCTTTAAGACTATTTCTATGCCTTTTTAGATAAGTAGCTAGACTAGTTTAGAGTAAACCTTTTTATAGTATAGCTAGTTAAGCTTAAGCTAGAATATAATACTAAGTTCTAAAAGAAGTTAAGAATAGTAAAGAAACTAAAGTTTTAAATATTTAAAATTAAATTATCGCATACTCCTACTCTAACTTAAATTACTAAGGCTAATAATAAGTAACTAGATAAACATAAGATCACTAAAATTCTAGTAAGCTTTAAAGCCGTATCTATCTACACTAACCTAAACACGTACTTAAACACGTACCTATTGCGATGCTTAGCTAAACTTAATTTAGGCATAACTTATTATATCTTTAATAATATTAATCGCTTTATCTCTTACTAGCCACCGACGCCGAAGGACTTTATATGGTCAGGAAATACGTAAATATAGATTAAAGGATATAAAAGTGTCTATCTTAATATATAAAGTATAAGTAGTAATTAAATAATATAGCTAGATAATATTGCCTATTGCCCTAATTTGCTCTATAACCTTATATCGTTCTAACTACTCCGGACACAAGGCCTTTAGTAGGACATAAAGGTAGATCTAATAACTCTAAAAAGAAAAGATAATACTATACTAGTAGAACTTCGAAAGTTGCATAGATAGTACGTATTAGAACATAGGATAAGACTAGCAGATGGTACTCCTACTAAAGCTACGTATGCTACCTATAAGACTAACATATGTACTAAATAAAGACCGCAGAAGGCAAACGCATTAATTTAGTACTAATAATTAAGCTATTTAGGCCCTTAGGCTCTTAAGCTCTTTATATAATAATTTAAAAAAGAAAAAAATGAAAGGCCATTCTACTATTAAGTGTAACGCTTGCGGTAAAGTAAAACTAAAATAGTAAATACGCTAGCAAGCTAAGGAGCTAACTAAAGGCCTTAGTAAGCATGTTGTAGTTAATTTTCACGACTATAAAGTAGATAGCTTAACAAGAGAGAAAAGCTAATTACTAATTACTAATTAATTCTTTAGCTTTATATAGGACTTTTACTTCAAGAATAACTACCTAGTACGTTTAATTATTAAATTACTTTGCACCTTTATACTCTTTATAAAAGTATAATATAATACTATAGTAAAAGAAATTAAATCTAATAATAAGATCTTCTTTATTAAGGTAGACGTTAAAAAGTAGTGCTTAGCGCAGGAGATTAAGATTAAGTCTTTAGCACTTAATACTTAAGCATTAATTAAAGGGGCTAAATGCTTAAAGGGTGCAATAAAAGAGAAAGCGCGTGTAATATAACTTAATTTTAACATACTTTAGCAGATATAGCCTAAAATTACCTAAGCTATAGTCTATCTCTATAATAAAACCCTAAACTACGCTAATTAATAGTAATTACTATACGAAGTATTCTTTATAATAGTAGCTTTTTAGAATGGCGTTATTACCTAACTAAAGAAGCCTAATTAAGCTTACTTAAAAGCTTATAGCTATAAGGCCTTTACTATAATTAATAACACTAAATATAGTAAGAGTAAGCTCTAGCAATTAGACTTTAAAACTTAAATAGGCTATTTAGTTAGCTATAGATTAATTAATATCTAAAGAATATAGGTTCCCTCCCTAGCAAAGATAATTAGTACTCGCGATATAATATTTAACGAGGATATAGTAATCTTAAGCTTAACCAAAGACCTAATAGATAACTCTATATATAATATATTAGAAGAAATAGTAGCCAAGGTATAATTCGTATAGTTACCTCTCTTATTTTAATAAAAGTAAGCTATCAAGTCCTTTTTTAAAAATAAGATAATTAGTACAGCGCTAGGGGAAGAGGTTAAAGGAGCTCTTAAGTATAAGTAAGGTAAAAAAAATTAGGTATAAATATCTAACGCCTCTTTTAACACTACTACTAGTAACACTCCTTATATAATTAATAGCAAGAGTTAATTAGCTTAAACTATTACTAGTAGTATAAATAGGGTAGTTACGAACAAGCCTATATGTTATGAGGCGCTCACACCTTAGTCCGATCCAGGTTAGGGTGGTAAGGTATCGTGATGCTTTACGGATTATTTAGTAGTATAAGTTAATGCGACACTTAGCGCGAAGCTAGATAATCTAATCTTATAATAAAGTAAAATAACTATTAGTCTGTATAGGAGAATGTACTTGCACAGAAGATATATAAGTTAACTATAAGGAGTATAATAAAGGAAACCATCCTATATATATATCCTCCTTGTCCCATAGAATCCCACGATGTCCCATATCCTGGCGTCGTGGGATCTCATGGGATTTCCTGGGACGTCACGTGATCGGGGTCACGTGGTCCCACGGTGTCCCATGGTCTTGGCGTCTGGAACAGCCTGGGACGTTACGTAAGCCTGAGTTGGGGCCCGGATGCCGTCATAAGACTCGTCGTCCCACCGTCGACTTCTGGACCGTAACACTATAGGCCGCAGCCTTTATAGTAGTTACTAAAGATAGTAGTAGTAGTAAATATAAAGGGAAAACTCTTAATAAGGCGTAGCTTTAATAAATAATTATATTAAGTAGGAAGCTATATTAAAGTATGCTCTTAAAGCTACCTATATATTAAATTAAGCTTAAGGATTACCCTCTCCATAATATATGAAAAGAAGCTAAGTAATCCTATTTATAAAGCTATAAAAAAAATAAAGTTTTAAAGTAAGATTATAGTAGCTCTAGTAAGAGTATTAGGTTATTAGATTATTAACTATATATAGGTATATCCCTATAAGTTTAATAAACACTATTAATTATAAAAATATAAGGCGAGATTAGTAGTGTAAGGTAATTAGTAGTAGCACTTTAACTTATAAGAAACCTATACTATAACGCTAGCAGGATAATTATTTCGCATGCTTATAGTAATAGCTGCACGATTTAACCTAAAACTAATTTAATACGGCGTTACAAACGCCTTAGTACATGCAAAACTCGATAGGGAGATCTACATGAGGATGCCTCGCGGATATACGCGAGCGGGCACAGTCCTACAATTGCATAAGGCACTCTATAGATTACGTATATCTCTATTACTATGGGAGAGGGAGTTCACATCTACGCTCCGTAATATAGGCTTCACCACAGTCTCCTATAAGCCGTGTTATCTTATTAAAGATGGCCTTATTCTTTTCTTTTACGTGGACAACTTAATTATTGTCTACTATAAGAATTAAGAGCACGTAGTAAAAAAAGCTATAAGAAAAATAAGTACTAAGTTTTCCCTTACTAATAGAAAAGACCTATAGCAGTTCCTAGAAATTAAAATTATTAGGAATCGCCTAAAAGAAAGAGTTAGCTTTTATAAGCCTTATATATTAATAAAATATCACGGCTTATTAATTGCTATAAGATTTATTATAATACTTTAATAGTAGTAATTAAACTACTCCTACGCACTAGGCTCGCTAGTAAGACTAAAGTTAATTAGTATTAGTAAAAGATAGGATGAATCCTTTACGCTATAGTAACTACGTAACTAGATATTACTTTTATAAGCTCTTAATGATTATAAATCCTATCTAACCTAAGTAAAGAGCCCTAAGCGGCTATTAACTAAGGTTTTCTTTATTTTACTAATACCTAATTATAAGGTCTTTAGCTTAGGGGTGTAGATACTTTAGAAGTAATAAGTATCGCGTCTTTTATTAATAATACGCTTAACTATAAGAGCTCGAAAGGATATATTATTAAGCTATTTAGTAGCTTAATTATCTAAAAAGCAACTAAACAGGATACAGTTACTATATTAATAACTAAAGCTAAATTACTAATACTATTACAGGTAGTAAAGGAGGCTCTATTTACATTCTAATAATTCAAGGAGCTAAAGGTTAACCTGAGCAATTTCTTTATTATAATTAATTATAATAATTAGAAAATAATTTAACTTATTACTAAAGAGAATACTAAGCTGCAGACGAAGCTATGCTATATAAATATATAGAACTTACTAGCTATTGGCTTCAAACCTGCGCAACACTGCTACGGCTTTCACCGCCATGCAGTTTGCCTGCGGTTTATTGCGCAGTTTGCCTGTAGTTTGTTGCGCTAGTCCTGATTAGGCTAGCAGGGGACAAACCACGCTCAATAAATACTTCTCACAACAGCCCACCACAATAGATCTGCAATTAAGAATCAAATCAATACCACATCGTTGAAACGAAGTCTTGATCCAACAGCCTATTGCCGTATCAACACTAGCTAAGATAAGAAGTCACGTGTAGGATAATTAAGGTAGACTATTAATAATTAAAGAATATAATTATAGACAGACTTATAAAAGCCCCACTAGCTAACAAGTAGAGCAAGTTTCTAGATAAATTAAAACTTATAGAGATTAAAGATATAATTATAAATAAAAAAGTTAACCTACTTAAGCTAGAGTAAAGAATAGGGGCCTTTAAGGCCAAGCTAAGATAAAACTATCTAATTACTAATAAATAGTGTCTAGCTTAAGGATAAACTTAAGCTAAGGGGGTGTATTTAATTACATAACCCTTTGCATACGGAAAGGTAGCTAGTGCAACCTTATATACAGAAACTCTACTAGTAATCTAGTTTATCCCCACGATTTTAGGCGGGACAAAGGGCGACTTCCCTTATTTAATAGAAATAGATTAGCGTCTTAGCGTAAGACGTAAGGATAAAAGAACCTTACATTCTTACATAGACAGGATACACGAAGCAATAATCATCATTCTATCTTATTAGAATACCCTTTAATCTGATATAATTATACTATATTTTTTTTTCCTTTTTTATTATAATTACTTCGGGCTAAGCGTTATTAGTCATTTAGCTAGGGAGAGGGTTTAATAAGACTAACTTTAGCTTATCTACGTAAAACCTTAGTTATATATGTAGTAAGATACCTAGTTCTATTACGTAGGAGTTTTTTATCTTCTTTATAGTAAACTTTTCTTACTTCTAGTTAAGCTTCTTACTTAAACGTTAGTTTTTAAGATAGTTTTTATACTTTAGCTATACCTTATCTCCTTCCTTCAAAATTAGAGTATTTTTACGTTAATAGTTTACCAGGCGATCTTATTCGTATTAGACTATTTCTATTTTTCCTTAGGCAAAGTTAAAAACCTTTTTAAATTTCTTTATTATTACCTTTATAGCCTTTTTTACGTTAGTTCTAAGCTTTAAGACTAATCACCGTGGCCGAAAGTTCTTAACTAGTTTAATATTCTAGCTATAGGGTAGAAAAAATAGGTTTACTCTTATTAATATAGCTTTTCGCCCTTTAATAGCTACTTAAGTTATAAGAAGCCACTTTATCTAAGTACCTTATTACTAGTTATAATATACCTGGAGGTAAACTTTAATAATAGAGTTTATTTATTTTATTTACTTATCTATTTCTAGGTGGTTTACTATAAATAGTCTATAGTTAATATCTGCTTATTGATAAAGTGTAGTGTAAAATTCGCTCACGAACTGTCCCCCGTAGTCTAATATAATAGAGGAGGGGAAGAAGTAGTTTGCTACATAATATAAAAAAATTACTATTATAACTATTGATATATTACAATTTAAGAGACTAATAAACTTAGGGTCTTTACTAATTCTATTTATAATTATTATAATATTTATACAGCCAACGCTCTTAGGTAGGGTAGTAATAAAGTGTACTATAATATCCTACTATCCTTATTTAAGTAGTAATAAGAGCTTTAGTAGGCCCTGTTTTACTTCTCTCTATAGTTTTTTTTATAGATATTATAATTCTTAATGTACTACATTACTTAGTTAGATATCTTTAAGAAAGAGTAGTTTTAAATAAGAATTTTATAAGTATTTTCTTATCTTAAATATTCTAAAGCTAGGGAACCATATACCACTGTTAATACGGCAATAGGCTGTTGGATCAAGACTTCGTTACAACAATGTGGTATTGATTTGATTCTTGATTGCAGATCTATTGTGGTGGGCTGTTGTGAGAAGTATTTATCAAGCGTGGTTTGTCCCCTGCTAGCCCAATCAGGACTAGCGCAATAAACCACAGGCAAACTACGCAATAAACTATAGGCAAACTACATAGTAGTAAAAGCCGTAGTAGTGTTGCGCAGGTTTGAAGCCAACACTAGCTATCTTTTCTTTTATGCTACATGTGGCCAGTTCAGCCCAGAACGCTCAAATCTGCAATAAAACACAATCTATAACAGTTACTAGTTTTCTAACCGGACTAGCGCTAGTGCGCGTCCTCTTAGTGCCCATCTCGCTGCTCCTTTTACAGACTTACTACTTCTTACTATCGTAATCGTACTCTAGGGTATTAACTTTAGCACGATTGACCCAGCCTTGCACGCAAAGCTTAAGCTAGTTATAGTTAATAAAATGCTCTATAGCTAAGTTAGAGCTAGCCTTAGTTATTAAGTCTACTAGATTGTCACGTCTATTAATCTAGCAGATGTCTATAAGATCATTACGCTTATAGGCCTTACGTAGAGTTATAATATTAATTATAAGGCGCTTCTCCTTAGTAGTGCTAAGCTTAACAAGGTAATTATATAAGGAGCGTAAGTTAGTGCACACAACAATAGAGATATTAGGGAGGTTAAGTTACTACATAATTATATTAATTATACTACTAATTATAATTATAATGTTAACTCTATAGGCTATCGCGTAGATCTTAGATGCAAGAACGCTACGAGTAACGCGCTTACACTTAATAAATAACTAGTAAATAATATTGCTAGTAAACTTAAAGTTACAATCGCTATTTTTAGTCTTATTACTAAGCGTAATTACGAAGCCTATTTATAATAACATGTCCTTATTATTAGTAAATAATACGTTAACAAAGGCGTATAGCTTTAAGTTACTTAAGTCTAGTAGGATAAAGTTAAGGCCGCGAGTAATATTCTCCTTCTGCTAGATAATGCGCTTATTTAATCTAGCAATTTCTTCTTTTATAGGCTTACTTGCTTAGGCTGCGGCGGCGAGGTTAAAGCTCGCCTTAGGTTAATAAATTATCGTAATATAAGCACCTCGAGCGCGCTATTAAATATATAATTATTTATTATTAGCTATTTCTAGCTTCTCGCCTTACTTCTTCTAGCGCAGAGTAATAGCGCGATTATTATTATTAAGCTTAATAATATAGCCGTTAAAGTTAATTTGCGCGTCTAGTAAGAGAAACTACTTAGGCTTAGCCTTAAAACGTAGCTCTTAGTCCTTAAGGTCTATAAAAGCTTTATTAGATAGACTAAGCGTGTCGTTAGTTTGCATGCTAATAATACCAAAGCACTTACTACCAGCCTTACTAATAAGCAGGCATAAATTATAAGTAGATATCACTATATAGAGAGTCTTAGTGTGGTGTTTATTATACGTTAACTACCAATAGGCACCTGCTTTAGCAATGCCATACAGCGGCTTAATAATAACTATAACTATGTTTATTAGATAACTTTCCTTAAGCTGGGCTAGTATATCAGCCACAATAGTACGCTAGAGTGGATCATCCGATTGCGTATAGGCCTGAGTAATGTCACGGAGCCAGAGGTACATGCCCAGCTTTATCAGTGATGGTGCTAGAGCAATAATCACACGCTGGCTTACACGCTAGATGGTAGGAGACTATGTTAGGACAAGCTTCTTATTAATATTAGCGTATCCTTAGATAACAAGACAGGACTTCTTATACGGGCGATTAGTAGTCTTACCCTTAACTTTATTAACAATGCGTAACTTAAAGATGTAGATCTTATTATAATAGTAAGGACTATACTTCTCGAAGCAAAAGACACCTTATATTATAAAGGCGTTAATCTCTACCTTTATAGATACTTTAAATAGTTGCCCTAGTATTATAATCTTACCAACTACTTGTAGCTTCTTAGCTAGGACAAGATTATTACGCTTACGTTAATTAAGGTTAACTATAGTAGTTACAACTTTATTAAGTTTTAGCTTATTTATTAAGCCTTTTAGCCTACCGCGCTTACGCTTAGGCGCGGACTCCTTTATAATAGGAGTAAAATTATTATTAGAGGCACCGTTGTCCTCGTCTTCTGCGAGAGAGATAATAATAGTTATATTATTTACATAATACGGGCGCACTGTAGTAATATAAAAGGTAACTTATTTATTATTAATTTCGATAACCACGGATTGCTTGTTAACGTAGAGGGCGATTATTTAATACGGGCCAGACTATCTATAGTTCTCCCGCCAGACCTTAACGCTACTTAGAATAGGTAATAGTAAGATATTA
>ML976656.1:1785789-1799982 GCA_010015655.1 Bimuria novae-zelandiae CBS 107.79
GCCAACATCGATCCTTTGAGTGACCTGCGCCGATACAAACGCATAAGTTAAAGCCCATATTATTATAAACAGTAAAGCGGAAACAGCCAGGTGCTTTGCTATAGATTTAACACTAGTGACAGTACTTATTAATACGATTAATAATATCCTTGTTAATATCTTTATAGCCTGCTTTACTAAGGATCTTGTGCAGTTGTCTAGTAGCAAAATGGCTAAAGCGTTAGTAAAGCTAGCGCAGCTTAGTCTTAGTTAAATAGTAGATAATAGTCTCTTATTTATTAAGCAGGAGCTATGGATGTCCCCATTTACGGATAATGAGGAATTCTTTACCACCTTAAACAAGCATATTGTCGATGTTGTTAAAGAAGATACTATAATAATCTATATTATTTAAGCAGAGTAGAAATAGTGTATTAGTTAGTATTACTATAAAGGTAATTATACTAAATAGCGTGCTAACATTAACGTCGCTAAGGGAGAAACACTCTAAATTATCTATAAATTAGATTTAACAACGTCCTGCGGTAGACTTATTAATAACTATAAATAGTTAGATAAGCTACAGCGCCTTCACTTATATCTTGCTAGCAGTTAAGACACTAGCTACACTAGTGTTAGGCATAATACCTTAAAAGATATCTGCGCCGTAGCGTGAATTAAATAAAAAGAGTTAAGCATCTTTATTTGCTTTACTAGAGATATAAGGATCATCACCTGTAATTATATAAAGTGCGGTAGCGTTATTAAGGCTAGACACAATAGCGTCGCCGTTAACCTTATTACAGGATGCAGTTAAGTAGACTTAGTTAGTAAAATATACTTTAATATTATTATTACTAGCATTATTGTCGCTGCCGTCGCTGTCTTCAAGCTCTATGTCTTTATGGCCGGCGAGAAACACTTTATAGCTTAAGGTATTAGGATTATCTTAAGCGTATTAATTATAGCGTTGGCGATGCTCTATGCGCTCCTTCTTTAAGTGTTAAGTTAATTAGCACTTAGGCTACTTATAGATAAAGCATGTCTTATTACGGCGATTACCTAAGTAGTTTAACTAATAATTATTATTATTAAATTAATTGCCGCGCGATCTGCCTTAACCTTAATAGTAGTAGCTATAGTAGTTATTATCTAATAATCCTATAGCTTATTAATTATTATAGATATAGTAGTAATTAGTGTAATACTGCTCATCTGTATCTCGTAATAGAAACTAGCTATTAGGATAATAGCTTAACCACATGCTAACTACGTTGCGGAGATCTATAGTAATACCTTTAAATATAGTCGCTAGCTTTAAGCAAGCTATAGTAGTTACTTTAATGCCACGACATGCGCTAAGAAGCTATTACGCAAGTAAATACTAATTATAGCTCTTACCTTAGTCCTATAATAGTGCCTAATAAAGCATGTTTATCTTACTAATAACTATTTTAAGACACTCTATAGGGTCTTTCTTAAGGTTAGTAGTTATAACGCTCTTAAGCATAGTGCTATGCCACTCCTAGAAGTATATTTAGTAAGCTTATGTAGTGTTAAAGTACGTGCGAAGCTTATCAAGCATTATATTATAAGTAAGCGTAAGCGCCTGGGGAGTAATGTAATCGTAGTAATACTAAAGCGCTTAGCTAGTAAGCATAACAGAGAGTGCTATTTTATACTACTTATCTTTATTAATCCTAACCTTGGTGTAAAGGTTGTTAAACACCTTAATCTTTGTCTTAAGGATATCGTATTTATCACCTAAATACTTCTGCTCCGGCGTGTATAACTTAGCGAGGTTAGTAAGTAAATAAGAGTTATTCTGCACAGGCGTAAATCTAGGTTATAATAATAATAATAATCCTCCACCTAGCGGAGCTCGCTGCTGCCACTATTATTCTTTATTATCTGCGATCTAGTGGCACTTAAAGCCTTTACAAAGCCTTATAAGCTTAAGATGCTCGGCGGGCCATTTTAAAATAGCAGTTAATATAAGGAGTTCTACAAATTAGTTAGGGAGATTATTACTATTACCTTACTTAATATAGATGCCTTACTGGCGAAAGAGCTCTTTAAGTGCTTTTTAGATGCGCTTGTTAATGCTGTTAAAGAGATTATAGGTAAAATTCTCGAAATACTCCTTAAACTTAAGTAGTAAAAACAGGTTAAATATGTTATCTTCTTCTACCTATATTATCTAGTTAATAACTATAGTGTTAAGTTTGTCTATATTAACGGTGGCGTTAGCGATGTTAAAATCTTAGTTAGCGTACTAGTCCTTATAGATTATCTTGTCTAGGTACCACGAGCGATCCTTTATTTAGGTGTACTTTATAATAGCGTTTTAGATGTGGGCCTGTAATTAGTGTAATTTAACAAGAGTTAGCGTGGTTAACGCAAATCTCCTTCCGAACTAAGCCTTGGTAGGGACAATCCAGGCGGAGAGATCCTTCAAATACGAGGCGCCGCTGATCCTGATACAGGATAGCAGTGAGCTTGTCGTACCTGTACTTCGCACTAGCGATGCTGTATCCTGGGCCTTGGTAGGGGAGGAGGCATGCGCTAACCGCTTCTATCGCCAGAATACTCAGCCTGAAACGTGCGCTAAGATTCCCTGTACACAGTATATCTTGCCGATCTGTGGTGTAGCAACCACTAATTAGTGTTAATACGGCAATAGGCTATTAGATCAAGACTTCGTTGCAACGATGTGGTATTAATTTAATTCTTAATTGCAGATCTATTGTGGTGGGCTATTGTGAGAAGTATTTATCGAGCGTGGTTTGTCCCCTGCTAGCCTAATTAGGACCAGCGCAACAAACCATAGGCAAACTACGTAATAAACCGTAGGCAAACTACATAGCGGTGAAAGCCGTAGCAGTGTTACGCAGGTTTGAAGCCAACAACCACTGCTATTAGCTTTATTTATAAAAGTTTTAATTTTAGTACCTATTATCTTAACCTGTAGCATAGGTACCCTTAGTTATCTATACTATATTCTAAGATACTAATAAATAACTTCTACTTAGATTTAAACTTCCTAAGCCTATTTTTAATATAGACCTTTATCTTGCTCTACGCGCTGTCTTTATTATATTTTACCTTTTACTATATAGTATTAAAGTCTACTTTGCGTTGCTTAGCAAGATTATTGCCTCCTTAAAGGGTTAATATAGGTAGTTTAAGACGTGTTAGGTAAGTATGCACTAGGTTCTTATCTATTTTAATATAGTTAAGTTTTTTTTATAGTAGTAAGTATTTAGGATATAAAAATATTTAAGCTATTTCTCTTAATAGTTTTTTAAGAAAGTGTAAAGTGCCTTAACTTTAATCTATTTTCTTTACTATTTTTTAGTAGGTTTTAGTCCCTCTAGAAAAGAGCGTTTGCCCGTAAAGTTTACTAACCTTAGTCTATATATAAACGTTATACTAATATAGCTAAGTATGTTTATATACTAAACGTATTGTGTGTTTAACCTTTATTTAGTAGCGAAATATATAAGGTTCTTATAATTAGTATGGGCCGTAAGGTGCTTTAATACTTAATACATATAGTTTTATTTATTTACGTATTTAATAACTATAAGTATCTCTTTATTATAAATAGCGCAGTTATATTCTGCCAAACGATTCTTTACTAAGAGGTATGCCACTAGACGTAGAAGCTTATTATTATTATACTAAAATAAGTATTTTTTAAATAACTAGCTAAAGGCATTTACTTCTAGTACTAATTCTTATTTAAAGGTAAAGTAGGCCAGCGTAGGGTCTATATAGAACGCTATTTTTAAAAAAGTTAAATATATACTATTACTTATATTCCCAGACAAATTGTACTACTTTACTAGTAAGTTTTATAACGAGGCTTAATATGCTAGAGAAGTCTTATATAAATTTTTAATAAAAGTTCGCGAATTCTATAAAGCTCTAAACTCTCTTTACTAAAGTAAGTAGCTTTTATTTTTAAATTACTTAGACTTTATTAGGTCTATGCTTGGTGTTATGAGGTGCTTACACCTTCGTCCGATCCGGGTTAGGGCAGTAACGCTAAAGTAGCACTTTATAAATTATTTAATAGTACGAGTTAATGCGACACTTAGCGCGTGGCTATATAATTTAATCTTATAATAAATAAGATAACTATTAGTCAATGTAGAAGAGCGTACTTTACATAAAAGATATATAAGTTGACTACAAGGAGCGTATAAAGGAAATCGTCCTGTATATATATCCTCCTTGTCCCATAGAGTCCCATGGTATCCCATATCCTAGCCCCATGGGATCCCATGCGATATCCTGGGACGTTACGTGATCGGGGTCACGTGGTCCTATAATGTCCTATAGTCTTGGCGTCTAAGACAGCCTAGGGCGTTACGTAAGTCTAAGGTAGGGCCTAGTTATTATTATAAGGCCTGTTATCTTACCTTTAACTTCTAGACTATAATATTATCCTCCTCCTTCCTCTATATATCCTCATACAGTAGCTAATAACCTCCTAAAATACCTTTTATTATTATTCTATTAAAGACTTAATAAACTTAGTTAGTTAGACTATTATAGTGTCTTATAAGTACTGTGCGAAGAAAGGCTTAACCTATAAGCTATCTTCTTTTAAAGCGTAATATAGTAATTACTATAACAATAACATTGCGAAGTATAAACTACTAAAGCTTATAGTTCCAAAATTTTCTTATATTAATTTTAAGGTAGACAGGCTCGAGCGCCTAAAGAAAGTAATAGTAATTAAAAAATAGCTATAATAGCCTTTTAGGCTACCAATACTAAAAAAAAAGGCTATTAAAGTAAACACGCTTACTTAAGGAGCGTAACGAGAAGCTCCTTACTAACTTAATAAAATTTATTAAGGAGATTAAGCGCCTTAAGGGGCTAAAGAAGTTAGGCTAGGATATTATATAGTTAAAGAGAGGCCTTATACCTAGTACTATTACCTTAGACTAGGCTATCTTTTCCCTACCCTTTAATCCTAATAACCTTAAGCCTTTAGCCTTAATTTCTTTAGATATTCCTAGTAGAACTTCTTTAAGGCCTCTTTATAGTTAGTAAGGTGCCCTAGTAGTTCTTATATATTATAGCTCTCCAGCTATCCTTCTTACTTTACTAGGTACTTATACTAATGTCTAAATTTTTATAGATCCCTAATTACTTTAACTTTATACTCTTTATCTTTAATTTCTAAGTGTAACTCTAATTTGGCGTTTAGTAGTGCTAAGTCTAGCAACAATTGATAGAAGACTAGGTAGTTATAGCTTAAAATTTACTCGGCCTCTTACTTCTTAAATTTTAAATAGTCCTTTTTTAAAGGTTATTTAGTTTTTTGCTTAGCTATATTATCTTAAAAAAAATTTATAAGAGGAGAACTCTATCCCTCTTTTTAAAAGTTAGTTTTTTAATCTTTTTCCTATTTGCCTGTCTTACTATTTACTTATTACGTTATATAATATTCCTGCATAGTGTTTCGTGCAGATCTTATATAAGTTTAGCTTTATTAGCTTCGTCTTTTATAATACTTTTAATATCTAACTGATTCTAGTAAGCTATTAGCTCATATCCGTGGTTAGCGTAGTATGGCAAGTACCCTGTAGTCGCTAATCTTGCACTATTTTATACTAGTTAATCTATTAATAGTAGCTTAACCTAATTATCTTGTAGCTTATTTATATATATCGAAAAGTATTATTCTAATAATTAGTTAGTTCGTTCTATTTATCTATCTATTTCTAAGTAGAAGCTCGTCGTGAGCTTCTGCGTAATACCTAGTATAGCGGTAAACGTAATCTAATACGAAGATGTAAATATCTTAGCTCTATTAATAATAAACTTATCTAGTTATCTAACCTAAGGTATAAGTTCTTGTTTTACTACGTAGGCTAGTTCTTTTATTAATATAGCTTCCTTAATTAGCACAAATCTTAATTCCTTAGTTAGTTAATAGACTATAACTACGATAAAATTATAGGGACGTTTATTCCTTAGTGCTAGTTACACTAGAAATTTTATAATAAAGTCTATAATTACACTAGACTATAGTCTCGGGGGCGGCTATAGTAGTTATAAAAGACTATAGGGCTTATAACTTTTAGGCTTATTTTAGTAACATACTAAATAGTTACTTAGTATCTTCTATACTATCTACTATAGCCTAGGAATAGTGTATTTATTCGCGACTTAACGCGTTATCTTTATAATTCTTAGCTCTCCCTATTTCTTATCTTTATATAGTCTTTTAACCAATAGTAGTACTATATAGTTATTTATTTATACCCTGTTCCTGTAATCGCGCGTAGATAGCTTTAGAGCCTAGTCTAGGTTATACGCGTGGTAATTTTCGTCCATAAGTTTTTTATAGTCCTAGAAATTAGCTATAGGGGGCCCGTAATAGGCGAGGTCTACGCCTTATGCCTCTAGCACAGGCGTAAGCTACGTTTTATTATAGCGTAGTGTTCCATCCTCTGCCTTCGTAAAAATACCGTCGTGGTTAATATTACTTTCCTTCTCTATAAAATTAGATTATCTACTAAGGCCGTCTATTGCTCTATTAGCTATTCCTACTAGGTAGGTAAACTAAAAGTTATATTTTACTAAATATTTAAACTATTTAGCTTACCTTTTATTAAGCTTCTTTGTAGTTATAAAGTAGGTAAAGTTTAGGTAGTTTAAGAAAACTTCTGCTTAATATTCTACTTCCTTAAGCTATACTTCTTATTACTTAAAATAGTTAATAATTACTAAGAGTTTCTTATTATAAATCTTATAGTTAAGCTCTGCTCTTAAGAATTTCTTAAACAGTAAAATACTAGTCTCTATTTCTTATTATTATATTCTTATAAGAGTATAGCTCCCAGCGCGTAGTCTAATGCGTCTGTGTAAATATAATGCCGCCGCCCTAGGTCGTATATCTATAGTAATAGCGCAGTTAAAAATAGACGTTTTAGTTTCTCGAAAGCTTCTATTTCTTCTTCCTATAGTGGCTGCTATTTGGTAGTCTTTGTAAGTTCTATTAGCAGAGAGATTATCTTAGAGTAGTTTCTAATAAATTTATAATAGAAGTTAATAAAGCTAAGAAAAGACCAAATATCTTTTACTAATTCTAGCGCGGGCTATTCATCTATTATTATAATTTTCTTTAGATCTATCTTAACACCGTCTCTAAATATTATAAATCCTAGGTATTCCGTTTCTATAATGTGGAACTTATACTTTTTAGGGTGTAAGAGTAATCTATACTCTTTTAACTTCTTAAGCATCTTTTAAACGTGCTCTTTATGTTCCTCTAAGGAACTATTTAAATAGATTAATATATTATCTAAATATGCCATATAAAATACGTCTAAGTATTCGTGTAGAACTTAGTTTATAAGTACTTAAAAAGTTACTAGGGCGTTTATTAATCCTATTCGTATAACTATATACTTAAAAAAGCTATATTACGTATAAAAGGCGATTTTCTATTCGTGTTCCCTTACTATCTATATCTAATAGAATCTATATTAGATATTAAACTTCGTAAACTATTTAGCTCCTCTACGTTAGTCTATAAGCTCTGTAATTAAGGGTAATAGGTATTAATTTTTAACTATTAGGGCGTTTAACTATTTATAATCTATATAGAGCCGTAATCTGCCATTTTGTTTTTAGCATAAAGAGTATTAGAAAGGTTATGAGACTCTAACTAGGCTACTATTTCTTAAAATAGAGATTTTTTTTAATAGTTCTTTTAACTCTCCTTTTTGGTCTTATATAAGGGGCTATAGGCGCTCTAGCTATAACGTAGCTCCTTTTACTAGTAGTATCTTATAATCTTACTCTTAGTATTTAGGCAAAACTATTTTATTGTATTTCTTAAATAAGTCTATGAATTCCTAGTACTTTACTAGTAGACTAGGATTCTTATTAACTATCTTAGCTAATTATACCTATAGATAGCACACCTGTTCTAGGTATTACTATAAGATTTTGTTTGCCAACATCACAACTCTAGAATATTCTACTATGTCGTCACACAGTCATGTGACCTTGCAGATCCAGAATCTTCTAGATACTCCACTCCCTGTATATAACCACTCTGACTTTATTAGATAGTAATTAACCTAGTCTATCTTTCAGTGGTACGCACACAGTTATGAGCCCAGATTACACTTATAATTAATAATTACTAAGTTTATTTATTATTCTTTGTCGGTTCACAGGTAGCAAGGAATAAACAAGTAACTCTCTGTCTTTGGTATCTGGTGTCTGTCTTGTCTTGTGTGTGTGCTATGATAGTTCTATATACCTTCCTTCCAGTTCTTGTGGATGTGATAGAGTACCAGGTGGTGTAGAGGCAAAGGGGTTTTGGTATAGTATTAGGTTAACTAGAAGTGAGGGGGTACAAGGGTATAATAGGGTTACACAGTTCCCTTAGTGCGGAAGACGAGGCTGTGCAGACACTGGCAGCTTTTCTTTTATAGTAAAAACAAGTGTGGATTAGGTGTACACTCGCTGGAGAGGCTGTTTGCGAAAGTCGGAAGGTAATAACTATAGTAGTTATTATAATTATTATTATTAGAGCTAGTTTACAAGGTCCTTACGTATTACCTATCTATTAACTCGTACGCGCAGCGAGTTTGTACTAATAAGAGTTTTTAAGGCTTTGTTTAGCGATGTTTTTGTTATAGCGTTAGCAGGGTTATCTTAGCTATTTACTTATCAAACCTTAAATAACTCCCTTCTCTCATATAATCAACGTAAGGCTATAATATTAATTATTAGTCGTTTTTCCTTAGTCGTTCCTAGCTTGACAATACACTCATACAGTAAGTATGAGTCCGTACAAACTACTAGGGGAGAGATAGCAGACTAAGCTGCTTTGTAACCATGGCAAGCGTCGAGGTAATAGAGTATACGAGGTTAACGCCTCCTACCATTGCGTAGATTTCTAATATAAGTACGCTCCGGGTTACGCGTTTGCTCTTTATAGAGCTCTAGTAAATAAAATTATCGTAAATAATAAACTCTGCGTTAGCAACATCTTCTATAGCTACTATAATTATATAGCTAATTTAGTTACTTAAATCTTTGTTGTTTGCGAAGGAGCCGTTAACGAAAATAAAGACTTTAGCCTAAGCTAGGTTAAGTACCTTATAGGTGAGGCTATAATTAAGATTATTTAGTTGCCACTATAGGCGTTTATTTAACGCGTTAACGTCGTCGGCGGTAGACTCCTAAGTTTATATAGTAATAGAGAGGTTAAAAGTTGCCTCTAGTTAGTAGATGCTTGTAATGTAGGCGCCGCGAGCCCTCTGCTTAACATACTATTATTAATAGTTAGCTAAGCTTACGTTAATAAGATAAATCTTCTTGCCCTAATCCTTTTATTATAGTAAGAGCTTGCTAGTGTGATTAATCGATAGGACGTAGCTATTAAAAATTAATAAAGTAGTAGGTGTTAGCTTCTCCTTTAGCTTAGCTATAAATGTTAACTCCTTTTCCGCTAGGTTAGAGAAACGTTTATCCGCAAGGATAAGTGTGTTGTTAGTCTATATGCCTACTATGCTAAAGGCGTCCTGAGTAGTGGTTATAAGTAGGCATAGATTATACGTTAAGGTCTCTATATAAAGCTTTTCCTTATAATAAGCGCTGTATGTTGCCCACTAATAGGTACTAGCTTTAGCTAGGCTGTATAGAGGCTTCTTAACTATTATGACTATGCTAGGTGGATACTGGTATTTAATTTCCTTAGGTAAGTAGGTAATAACTACTTAGTTAAGCTTTGTGCGTGACTATACGTATGCTTAAGTAATATCTTGTAGCCAGAGCGAGATCTTTCTATTTATTAATAGAACTCTATTACGTATAAGTAAAGGAGCAATAGCTAGTATAATTTGTTAACTAGCTCGCTAGATAGTTAGCGATTAGGTGAGGATTATTACTTTACTGTCGTCTTAATAGTCTTGCACTACAAGACATAATTTCTTATATAGGGTAGTAGTAGTCTTGCCTTTAATTTCGCGTACTAGTCGTAATTTAAAAATCTGTCCTTGGTGCTTACCAGGATGGTATTGTTTAAAGCGGAAGACTTTATTAGTAATAAGGCTATTAATTTCCTTATTATCTAATAGCTTAAGTAGTTAATTAGGTGTAGTTATCTTTTGCTCTTAGCGCAGCTGTATAGCAAGTAGCCAGTTAGTATTCTCTTTATGTGTTATAAAGACCTCTATTATGTGAGCTTCGTTAGGCGCTGCGTAGATAGTGTACGCTATAAGAGCCGTACGAGCTGTCCTATAAGGGTTCGCGCGGGCTATAGTGGCTTTAGGCTTATTCTTACTACTTTTAGGTTAGCTACGTTTTTATTAAGGGAGTTTAGAAGCTTGTTCTTAATACTAGTTAGTCCCACTAGTTTTGCTATCTTTATCCTAATTATCGTCTCCGTTATCTGGCATATCTATTAGGTGGCTATTATCTTTATTATTAATCGCTAGTAGCGTGGCTGGTTCGTTATTTATCAGGGAGGTATCCGTGTAGTATGGCTTAACAATCGTTAAGCGGAAATTTGTAGGGCCATGCGGTAGCTGTATTGTACAGGTCTTATTCGTTATAGTAATAAGCTTATAGGGGCCTATCTATCCATCCTTCTCGCGCCAAACGCGCACATTAGAGTTAATAGGCAGTATAGTTATTTTAAGTGTTATAAGTCTATTGCGCGTTGCTAGCGTATTATTAATTTAATGCGTCTCGTGTACCTATCGTACCTCTTTTATAGCCTTTTTAATAGCAGCAGCGCGTTAAGTAATTAATAGCGATAGGGGAGAGTCTTCTATTATTTATAGGTAAGCGCCGAAGACAAGGAGCGTAGGCACTAGGCTATTAAGACCTGCTATGTTATTAATAGCTTTAATAGCTATTTGCAAGATGAGCTACCTCTTTATTATTATAAGTAAATTAGCTTAGATAGTCTTAAAAGCACGTTATAATAGAGTATAGTACTGCTCTATCTTGCCTACGCTGTTATAAGCTTCTATAGGTACTTCTTTAATATTAATTAATAGTAACTTGGCAAGTTGCTTAAATTTAGTAAAAATAAAGTTCCTGCCAGCGTTATAGACAAGATACTTAGGTAGTTTAAGGTAGGTATTAATCTAGTAATACTGTAGAGCGTCCTAAGTGCTTATAGCTAATACATCTTTAAGGACGTAAGTAGCTTAAAAGGCGGTTGCGTCGTTAACTATATATAGGACAGGTTTTCTATTTAGGTATATAATATTAATAATTACCTTGTAGTTAAAGTTTAGGTCTAGTTCCTTAAGCTTAAATCTAAAGCGTCTAGGTGCTTTCTAATTTAGTTAGCACTATTAGCAGTACTTAACAAGCTTATTAATAAGCTTCTTATAGACGTTATTATGGCTAGCGCGAATAAGCAAGTCGTAAAGCTAACAAGCTAATAGGTAGCTAAATTATTAGTAGAGCTAGCGTAGCTTAGTCTTTATAAGGTAGTAGCTAGCGGCTGCGGTGCGTTCAGGTTAATTTATAAGGAGCTATAGATAGCCCTATTTACGCATAACTAGGTGTAGCTAGTTACCCTAGACTAGTACGTTGCGCAGGTTATCATATCTAACGCCTAGTCTATCTATATTGGCTAGATAGAGTAAGAATAGCGTATTAGTAAGTAGTACGTGGAACGTAACTTTACTAATTGCTGTATCGACGTGTAGGGTACCTATAGATATAATTACCTAGCCTCTACTAAAGCGGATTTGGTGCTGCCTAGCCATTAAGGTATCTATTTGCAAGCTTATAGCTACGTATAGAGCAGTCGCTTATAGTTCTCTAGCTATTAAGACGCCTAAGGCTCTCGTGTTAGGCATAATGCCCTAAAAGACTTTTTTATTATATTAATCCTTAAACGTAAATACGGTGGCAGGCGTATTATCTATAGCCCTAAACGCGTTAATTCGTGTAGTTGCGTAGTATATAGCTTAGTTGTTTAGGTAGGCAATTATCTAATTGCTGTTAATTATACTAGAGAACTTAGTAATAAACTAATCTCCCTTAGTTATTATTTTAGTAGCAAGCATTTACTAGGCCTTATTATTAATTTTAATACCTTTGTACTTAGTTAGAAAAGTGTAAAAATTAGCGACGTTAGGTTGCGCGTTATATAAGTAGGCTAACGCTGTCTAGCAAAATCTATTATAAGATTACTTACGCTCGTCCCTAGAGTGCTTTATTAACTAGTAGCTAGGCTTACTATAGATAAAGCATTTCTTCTAAGATTGCTATTACTTAGGTTACAGTAGCTATTAGAAGGGTAATTCTTAAGAGTTACCTTAATAGAGTCTATAATTATTAACGTCTTGCGACGAGAAGCGCGACGAGAATCTTTATAATCTATTACCTTAACCTCTTTATAAGCCTTTACCTTTATAGGTCCTATTAGTCTAGTACTGCTTATAGCCGTTTGCGTTAGGGTCGTTCTTATAGAAGTATTAGAGGTTATAGTAGTTCTAATACTCCTTATTAGTAGTATATTACGTTAGGCTTAGATTACGCGCCTTATGCAAGCGGGTGGCAGCGCTAATAAATAAGCGTAGAGTAGAGTAGAGGCCTTTAAAAGTAGGCGCTAGGGTAAAGAGGGCAAGGTTATAGTCCTTAATACTACTATACGTATTAAGTAGTTATTTACATAGCACGTTATTACCTTAGTAGTTATAGCCTAACCCGCGTTAAAGCTTTTAGAGCTTGTTAATAAGTAATTAAAGAGCATTAAGACAAGATTTATTAGGGTAGGCGCTAATTATACGTGCTAGCGTGATTATTCTCCACTTGCTAAGGTATAATTAATAATTCTTCTTATTATAGAAGTAGCTCTTTGTTATACCTATTATTATCTTAAAATTATAGCCCTGACCCGCGAGGCAGTTATAGTAGTAGTTAGACGCTCTATCTTTTAGCATAATAGAAAAAGCTCGATCCTAGTATTACTTAGGTAGCCCTATCTTGCTATAATTATCTCGGAAGATTCTAAATTTAGTGTTAAACACGTTATATAGCTTACCTCTAAAGCACTTTTTATTATCGTATAGCTTGCAGAGGTCTATAATAAGTCGATGTGTGTTATTAAGACGTGTGGCGTCTGTAGGGCTTTCGTGCTGTAGATAGGGGTTGTACGTATTGTACTGATTTAGCTGCTGCGTAGAGGATAAAGGCGCGTTGTGCTGCTAATAAGGGGGCAGGTATGTGGTGGGCTACCATTTTAGTAGAGGTATAGGTTGGTAGACAGTGCGTGCTATTAGAGCTAGTTAAGGAAAAGTAAGGTGCGCAGAGGGTTATTAAGAAGATTACTATAATAAAGGCGTATCGTATAGAGGCGATGTCGCAAGATTTAGATTAAAGCGCGAGTTAAACCTCTTGTTTATTTTAAGCTAGTAAGTAACCTCTTTATTAGTCTATTTATAATAGTTGCCCTGCAGCGCTTTTGCGATATTTATCCGATTATATGGCCTCTATCTATTGTGGATATGAGGCTGGAGCACTCTCTCTTTTGTACTATTCTAAATAGGGCTAGCGCTACAGCGGCACTTATTTAGAGCGTGTCGGCAACTCATCTGACCTTGGGAATTACCTCGGCTAACCTTGGCACCTTCCTATATAGGTAAAGATGAGCTGGAAAAATCCTTCTCAAGGTCAGATGAGGTTTTTTTCACAGTCGGGTCATATAAGCCCCTCCAACCTTATTTTAGGAGCATTTCCGATCGTTATTTGTTCGCGCTTGCGCTGTAAACACGTTTCGAACACGTTCTGAATACGTTCCTTGCGCGTTTCGATGGAGTCTCTCGGTTCTGTGTTTATACCTGTCCCGATTCGTAGAGAAGTAGAATCCGATGACGATCCCGAGTTTACACTCGGAGATGAGTTTGCAAGGCCTGTTGAACCTATTGAAGATGCAGAAGTGCAACATGAGCAGGTAATTTTCATATCTAAACGAGTTTAAAACACGTTCTGAACATATTACAGCAACCTAGCCCGGAGTTCACATGCGGAAATAACCGAAAGGCTGCAATCACAGCTGCGCAAGTTGATATTGTAGCTGATATACCAATGTATCCCCCTAGTAACCCAGAAGGTTATGCACTTATTGTTCCTATAACGACAGGATACAATGGGGAGGTACCAACTACCAAGGAAATACTCAAGCGGGCTCTACAGGTAGGAAGT